>JBBPOD010000188.1:0-26065 GCA_038091255.1 Tylopilus intermedius | reverse complement strand
AGAGTGTTGTTTTTCCACAACTACACATTCAAGTATCAGTCTGTACTCCGTCAGGCCCGGGTAGCATGTCACTCACCCTGGTGGGCCCCAAAATATGATTCCACCCAAGTGTCCACATGCAATTAGTTTTCTCAGCAAGGAATGAGGTCCAGTCAGATGCTTTTGTCCGACAAACTCATTAAGACTCTGTGGACGAAGTCTTTCTGCTAGGGGTAAGGTAAATCTTGCATCAAGCGTTCGTTTGCTGTTGGTATGCTTGTCACTGCCGGACACGGGCTGCGTCACCTCGACTTTTCGTTTCTTCCCGGACCGTCCTTCATGACCTGACTCGGAAGAAATATGCGGTGGTTTCAGGTTACTTCCATGCCCCTGAGAGAATATCGGAGCTAGTTTCCGCTTCGATTCTTCCTTGGCGGACGACTGGGCTTCTGTACTCAATTTGTGCTCTGAACATCCACTATCCAGATGGTTGTTGATGTCCCGTTCAGGAACAGAACACGAACATGCGGGGCTATGGGCCAAAATTAATCCACCGCGACAAGACGGTGGTATGAGATGCCTGGACCCACCAAATGACTGAAGGTGGATGATTCATGGGTCAGTAGACGACTATTGGTGATGTATATATTCATGGCATACCGGAGACCATATTGGTGATTGTCTAGAGAGTATGCACGCGACACACTAAGAACTTGGCTGAGCGCTGACGCTTCCGCCAACTTGAAGCGGAAGCAAAAAGCGGCAGCTCAGTACTCAGTTTCGAGTGGCGCGGCCGAGTTCCGGCCCGGGAGATCCCGCCCACATCACGGAGCTGCTCTGAACCATCAATGAGACGAAGTAGCACCAACAGATTTAGTTGCACCTGCGGTTGGCTCGCACAGTATCTCAATCGGACAGGACTGTTCAAAGGGATATATAACAAGTATGCATCCAACTTCTATACCTGATATCGCGCTGCGGCACCTGGCAACCTCTCACGCGTCATGACCAAGTACTCCGACCACCTTTATCGTTATATTGATTCTATCGCAACGTTAAGCATAGGAAATCTACTACGCGACGAGACTCGCCTTGGAGGATGTTGTTGAGCTTGTTGACGCGAGACGACACGCTGAGGTCAATACTTTTGTCGCCAAAGTCTACGACGATTCCACCCATGAGCGAGGGGTTGACCTAGGATGAAAGTGAGCAACGGCGGAAGCGACCAACAGCAAGGCGAAAAACCTTGTTCACGACTTTCAAGGACTTGGCGTGTTGTGCGGCTTGCGACTGCTTGAGAATGGACTCGAGCTTGGTAGCGGCATCCTTTGGCAGTGGTGCAGCCGAAGTGACAGTGACCTCCAACTCCCCCTTGTATCTCGCGACGAGGTCGTTGAAACCTTCAATGACACCTTGTGTCTCGTTCAGTCTACCGTTTTCTGAAAGGACAGCAAAGAGGTTTTTGGTGACATCGGAGACGGGCTCCTTCTTTGGACCCTCTGCCTTGGCATAGAGCGCGGTCAAACCACTGACGCGATCCTTCGCTGAAAGCGTAGGATTCGAGATGAAGGCGTTCAGCTCGGGGGTCTCGGCAACGGATTTCGAGATGGTGTTAAGCTCGGTCTGTACTTTTGAGAGTACCTGGGGGGACTTGGCGAGAGCTGCAGAGTAGAGAGCATTGGAGTACTTGAGGGCAATGGAGGAGGCCGCCCGCCGACCGTGTGCGGACGCGACGACGGGGGCACGGAGGGCAGCGGACAACATATGGACGACGACTTGCAGAGGGAGGAAGGACCGACGGGGTTTGAAATCCAACCATGCAGGCCGGCCCCGCCCGGTAATATAGAATATATTTCTCACGATACCAGAATTCCCTCTGAGCGTTTTGGCTATCTTTTTAATCCGAGGACATCATCATGCCACCAGCCGTCAATGGGGTGCACATCACACCGCCCGTTCCCGAGTCTCGTCCATACTTTGTCCTCGTTACCGGCTTCGGTGTGAGTCCACCTTACCCAGTAGCTATTTGATTGTTTCATCCACCTTGCGTGCACCTGACTCCGGATCCAGCCATTCTCTCGCTATGCCGTCAATCCGTCCTGGCTAGCCGTCCAGCCCCTGCACAACACCGTCATGCACATTCAAGTGCCTGCAGATCCGTCTGTCGACGACGACACTCGAAGTCCTCCCCCGTCCCCCGATCCACCGACGATTCGTGCGATTCACATAACAGCGCTCAATGTACCCGTCACATACGAGGATGTCTTATCCACCGTTCCGGGCCTCCACACTCGTCCCCCCGTCCTCCCCCCGATAGACAATGCATTCCCTCCTCCACAAAATGGCTATGATCTTGTTCTTCACGTGGGAGTTGCTGGTCGGGGACCGCTGCGCATCGAAAGAGTTTGTCACAAGTTCGGTTATAATATGAAGGACGCGAATGGGTGTCATGCACCTATCGTCCGCGTTGCACGTGAGGAATCGAGCCGGGGTTCTTCTGAGCCTTCACCCGAGGAGCGGCTGGAACGGGCGCGATTGGGTTATGACATTGGAGCCCCCATTGACGGTGGCGAAACCCCGAAACGGGGATTTGGCAAGGGATACGAATCGTTCCCCGAAGAACTCTACACCGATGTCGACGTCGAAAAGCTTGTGAACCACCTCAAAAAGTCTGGTATCGAGGTGAGCGTATTATTATCTGTCTGCCATGTTACTTTGTGAATACCTGATCCGTGGCTCTCCTCCTCTCCGTCCTTCATCCTTTCTTTTTTACAGCAAGTTTATTCTTCCCTGGATGCCGGGCATTATTTATGCGACTTCATCTACTATTGCTCATTGGCGGAGTGTAGACGCTCTGTTCCAAAGAACGATAAGCCGACAACTAAAGTGCTTTTCATACACTGTCCCCCCGTAGATCAACCTCTGACTACAGAGGAAGTGACTGAGGCGATCAGAAAGTCGATTGTTTGGTTGTGCGCGTCATCCTGAATGCTTGGGTTTCACCGGTTCACTGCCATTGATTGTTACTATACCAACTGTGTTTTGGGGATGAGGGACTTTGCAGAGTGGGATATCCTTGGCTTGTCTGTATTCTTTCGCGGTGTCCAATGTTGTGTCTGTGTGTAAATGAGTAATAGGTTGCCAATGGGATCTTGTGATTTCGGGAATTTCGGCCGTTGACCCTCTCCATTCTGACAGTTGGAAGGTGCCCGCACTAGACATACTACTATGGATATCGAGGTTGGTCAGTCTTTCTCATGGTCTAGTTTTCAACCATATTCAGCGATACGGTCCATATAAAAGGGCACCGCTGAACGATTTACTCTGACCAGTATCTTCCGATCTAGACGATGGCTAGTACCAACATCACATTTCACGAGGGTGTGTGCACAACATCTCCGGCTTAGGTTTGGCCTCAACAGACCGACTATCCTTAGGTTCTGTCAACGCTGCCGAGCGATTTGCATTGCTTAAACAGAAGGGCGTCACAATCTGGCTAACCGGACTCAGCGGGAGCGGTAAGGTCGGTGCCAGTGGCTCGCCTCACGGTCTTTTCAAACCTTCACTTACTACTCCGATCCGGGTTCTGATTCTGACAGTCTACCATCGGATGTGCTCTCGAACAACATCTTTTGCACCAACACAAGTTCACTTACCGTCTCGATGGTGACAACGTTCGTTTCGGGTTGAACAAGGATCTCGGCTTTGACGAGAAATCCCGAGTCGAAAACATCAGACGAATCGGAGAGGTATGCGTTCAGATGTCAAAGAAGACGTCGACTTGTCTAACCTGACGACGTGTTTGCTAGGTCTCAAAGTTGTTCGCAGACGCAGGTTGTGTTACCATCACTGCTTTCATATCGCCTTACTGCGCAGACCGAGACATGGCCCGCGAGCTTCACCAGAAGGCTAACCTTCCCTTCATCGAGGTCTTCATTGATGCGCCTCTCAGCGTGGTGGAGCAGCGTGACCCCAAGGGATTGTATAAGAAAGCTCGGGCTGGAGAGATCAAAGGTGAGTTGATTTCCCTTCGTTCAACCACGAGCGTCATCCTCGACCATCAGATTTCACTGGAATATCTGCACCATACGAGGCGCCCGTGCAGCCTGAAATTCATATCAAGACAGATCAATGTGAGGTGAAAGATGCAGTAAAGATTATTGCAGGATACCTTAGCGAGAAAAACTACATCTGAGACCGCCATAGATAGTCCAGATAGATGTCGGGGCAGTATACTAGGAAATTGCAACGATAGGGAAAAGGTCCATGGACGACTTGCAATGCGATGGGTGTGAGATATCCGAAACCGGTACTTTCAAAGTTCCGTGGGTAAAGCACGTCTTGGTTGCATATGAACAGTGCTGTCTGTATTACCAATAGCGTGGAGGGAGGCTAGCTCTGTTGGTGTCTCCTCCTGCTCCTCTGCTATTGCATCGCCACCTGACTGCTCTAGCATGTTCGCGAAACCGACCTCAACGACGGAAAACCACCTCGTGAGATCATCTACTGTCCGAGCCAGATAAGAGTTCGTAGCCTCTTGTGAACCTGTGAGAGATGCGAAGTCGAGCGGCGGAATGGGTGGGCCAAGAGTGGATTCCACAGGCACAGATGTTAATGAAAGCGAGGTAGCATGAGAGAATTTTGTGAGACCAGGTTTACCCCGCCTGTCCGTCCGCGGCGGTGAACTGGTTCTCGTACTGGGAAGTGAAATTGTGGATGCATTCGCGTCTCCGCGAATGCCCAGGTTATGCGAGCCGAGCGGGGGAGGCGAAAGAATGCCAGGGTGAAAGTTGGATGCGACCATCGGCGGGGAAGAAGGGAGTAAATCGGACATTCCCAGTTGATGATCAGATGTGAGAAAAGGAACCTGGAGGAATTGATGAATAATCGAGCAAAGAGAAAGCGGGATGGATTCCACCTTGACCGTGTCCTTCAGCCCTGGTAGAGCCAAGCTCTTGGTCGAATTATTGCTGTCGCTTCCCTTACTGGAAGAACTGCCACTCCTATCTCGCGCAGCAAATGGCCGGACAGGAGGCATGAGGGGTGATGTTGGGGTACTTTCCATCACAGCGACTGATGCCTGACGGATGAGGCTAGGCTTCCTATTCAGGGAAGTTCCAGAGGAATTAGCGATCGCAGGAGAGTCTGCATCGGCCGTATTAGTAGACCGTGCTCTTGTAACTGGTGAAGGGCTTGTGGGAGGAAGTCTAGGACCAGTTAGCGAGGGTGTAGTATCCTGCGAGTTTTGACGAGGTCGACGACTTGGAAATGAAAACTCGTTGTATTTGGCCAACTGGACATCGTCTACCACTTCAGAAGGCCCAGCCCTCTTCGCACTAAAAAGCTCCCTCGCAGGTGACGAAGATAGTGAGGCATTGGGTGGTGTAGCTGTCGTCTGCGGGAACGGTAGCGATGGTCTGAGAGTGTCGTTCGGCGTGGAGTCGTCGTCAAAGAGGCCACGCAAAGACGTCGGCAGGCGGGTTGGTGCAGGACGAACTGTAGGCGCTACGGAAGCTCCGTCAACAGGTTTCGGGTTATCCACGTCTTCATCTTCATTAGCTATATTCATGAGGGAATTGCGCCTAATGGTATCGAACTCCCAGAGGTCACCGTCTTCGTCCGGGATCTTTTGTAAGCTGAAAAGTATGAGTAGATCTCATCGCAAACTGTGAACAGGTCTTACTCTTTCTTCTCTTCATCCTCCCAGTCAAGAGGATCTGCAATACTTGCTCTAGATCCCCCGTTCTGAACCCAAGCATCATATCTGATAATCAACTCTTTCAATACAGATATGTTTACTTTTGCAGTGGCTTTGATCCACTTTGTCTTAGCGAGCTCATCTGCGGACAGGCGCTGAACGGAGCATCAGTAAGACGATCGAACCACGATTTCTAGATACACACATCATTGGGTGATTCTCGAAGGCAACAAGAAACGAAATCCCTCATATCCTTGCTACCATCTCCTTCTCCCAATTTCGGGGGTTTGACTTTGGCAATAAGTTGCATGACTTTGATCGCATCCCTCAAGTCCGAGTGAGGAGGAGCACCTTTGGCCATCTCATAAACCATGATACCCAGGCTCCAAATGTCTGCCTTGCTGTCGTACACGGGAGTAGGCTGAGCCACCTCTGGTGCCATCCAATTAGGGGTCCCCATGAGCGTGTTCCGCTTGCTCGTCGTTGTAGCCGATAAAGCGGAGACACCGAAATCGCAGATCATGACTTTGCCAGTTGCAGTGATGAGAATATTAGCAGCCTTGATATCACGGTGCATGACTGCGGATCTGTGAAGGTAGGCAAGTCCGACGAGCACCTCGCGAGTGATGATGACAATGAAGCGTTCTTCGAGTACCCCCTCCCTGGAAGACTGCATGAGAGTACGAACGCTGCCTCCCTGTGCAAACTCCATTGCGATCCAGACACGTGGACCGTCTAGAAAGCAGCCATAGTATTTGGTGACATTGGGTGCATCACGAAGCTGGGTGAGGAGGGCCACTTCGCGTTGTATTGCCTCGACATCGTCATCTGCTGTATCGAGATTGATGATCTTGAGCGCCACGATATTGCCTGTGGGTATATGGACACCCTTGTGCACGGAGCCGTAAGCACCCTTTCCAACGGTTTCAAGACGCCGGAAGAGTTGGTGCACGGAAGGCTGCGCCATGCTCACAGGGAACTTAGCGAAGAATATAGCTGGCGGTGATACTTGAACGAGAGAAGGAAATTAGCTAGTAACATGGACGGATGTGTGTAGCGTGAGAATCTCATATTTGACGTCTTTCATTCGCGATGCTGCCCCGAGCTCTGTTCTCCCCCTTCTTCAGAGCAACCCAGACGGTCCACCCCACCTTATTCGCCGGTGCCAGGATTGCGAGCTCACTCAGATGGGCACTCCCATTCCGCATCAACGACATGACTAGCGTTCGGTTTGCCTCGCGCGGCACCGAGTACCAGCCCTCCCAACGCGTGAGGAAGAGGAAATTCGGATTTCTCGCGAGGAAAAAAACTCCAGGGGGTCGTAAAGTCATCCAACGCCGTCGCGCCAAGGGCCGGATGTTCCTCAGTCACTGACGGTATGTTTTCTAACAATACATGTTATTATGTTTATTCAAGATATGGTTCTTGCAGACCTTCATGGGTGTCCGCGCTGGAGAGCACCCTAGCTACGCACGTTAGCTGTGGGAGGGAGCGAAAGGAACCTACATGAGTAGCCGTAGTCTAGTGATGCGGTAGTGGAACTCTAGAAAAGGCAATCGACCCCATATGACGAATCGGATGTGACTCGGACGACCTACTAACGATCTTATCCACCTCGACCCCAAGCTATGGACTTTAGCGTGGACCCAGTCCAGTCAGTCCCTCGCGAATTTCTCGCGGTGATTCTTGCAGGCTTTGGGAACGAGTGATCATCAGCCTTTTGCCCTGTGGTCCACGATGCTTACTTCTCCACAGGCTCCTTCCCTTGACAGGCGACGTTGGTGATCAGCCCTTCCCCAAAGCTCTAGTCCCTATTTCTAACAAGCCCGTGGTGGACTACACCCTCTCGTGGGTCGAGCAGTCCGGGATCAATGGTGCGACTCACTTTGATCGGATTAGCGCACTTGACAAACAGGACTGCCAGACGTCCTCCTCATCTGTCCTTCCTCGCATCGACCCTCTATATCACACTATATCCGTTCGGAATCACCGATATCTTCTTCGGCTTTGCGCGTCGATATCCAGTCGTTCGACGAGACACAGGAGCTAAGCGTTGGGACGTGCTCCATCCTTAGACACTTCTCCACCCGCATTCAAGAAGATTTCGTGGTGCTCCCTTGTGACTTTATTCCTCCGCCGTCGCTCCCTCTTTCAACGCTCTTGAACAAATTCCGTTCAGAGGCTACCTCGGATGGCGCAATCGCAACCACTTGCTGGTTCGAGCCACCCAAATCGGAAAAGTCTGCAGCTCCCGAAGAATGGGGCTCTCATTCAGAGTCTTTCCCGATAGTCTGGGATGACTCTACAGGAACGCTGTTGTACGTTGACTCCCTCGACAGCAAAGACAAGAACGCAGAGGAGCTCGAGTTGAGAATGAGCTTGCTCTCGCGCTACCCTCGTGCGAAGCTTTCATCCCGGCTTCAAGACTCTCATGTCTATGTCTGTAAACGTGAGGTACTTGACGTTTTGCAACGCAAGACTGAACTGGATTCCTTGCGGGAGGATTTTCTCCCATGGTTGTGCAAGGTGCACTACCAAGCAACGAAACGTTCAAAGTATGGACGTGGTAAGGTATTTCCTGCTAATTTATGCTGGTTTTTACCAACACTTTTTGGGCAGTGCTCAGCTCGCTTTCCAACTATGCGGCACGCACTCCAATGAAACACTCTACTCTCCACACAATCAATGTCGCAAAGGCCAAAACGGCAGCATTCAGCCAATCAGCTATATCCTCACCCGTTCAAATGGGTCGGGAGTTAGCCTATTCTGTACCACCAAGTCCCACAGAATCTGACGACGTGCCAATGGAGGCAAGCAGCCTCCGAGTCGGTGTCATTATCCATCGAGAGGGAGACGGGTATTGCGTTCGCACCAATAACCTGCCAGCCTATTTAGAAGCAAACCGACACGTAAGTTCCCCACGTACACACGTATCCCTCTTGATTCACCACCGCGAATGTAGTTTATAAACGATGCATCTTATACCTTACCCGTCGAACCGCAGAAACGCGCGCTCATTGATGCAAAGGCATCAATCTCATCCGATTCAACGATTGGTGATTTTACAAAGGTCGATGAGAGGACGTCGATCAAGAAATCTGTCATCGGGAAGCATTGCATAATCGGGAAAATGGTGAAGATTTCTGGCTGCGTGTTGCTTGATCACTGTGTGGTGTCGGATGGGTGAGCACCCTACTCGTTGCATTCAATCAACCTACTGAGCCTGACATAGAGCGAAACTTGAGGGATCTGTTCTCGGCAGGAATACTAAGGTCGGGAGCAAAGCCGAACTAGTGCGCTGCGTTACGCAAGGCGGATATGAAGCGAAGGAAAATGGTGAGGTCTTGTCAACCGAATACATTTCGTCCATGCTCATGCACTCTTCCAGAAAGCTATCGAAATGAAAAGCTTGATATCTCTGACTGGGGGGCGGAAACGGAGGACCCGTCTGAGGAAGATGAAGACGACGAAGACGGAGACGGAGACTCAGAGGAGACCGATGATCAGCCAGCTAAGTAGAGCTGCGTACTATCATTGGTCTAGCGGCAGCAACAGGACATGGTAGAGTACGGTCAACGCAGGTGACAATAATACCAAGCTATTGTACTCGCTGTGCCATCTGATTTCCTAGACCTTGTGCAAATCGAGAACCACGACCACGGGTACCACCTGTGCACAATCGTGTCAATCTTCCGCGTGAATCGCAGAGGCACAGAATCAGATCTTACCGCGTACACCACCTCTTGTCCTGTCCCCTCTACCACGGCGCTCCTGAGTCTGTTCACCCCGTTTCTCGCCTTTCGCATCACCCCGATCACCCCATGCAACGACGGTGCCCAATTTCACATCCAATGCCTTTTCGTTTTGTTCAACCATATTGCTGACTTTCTCTGCAATAACTTGCGCAAGTTGTTGCGGGCGGGAAAGTTCAATGCGATGGAACACGACGACGCCAGTGGATTGGTCCAGGGATGCAGGCAGCTCCTCGTTCCAAATCATCTTTGAGATTATGGATGTGACGGTCCTGAGCGGCAGTGAAAACGTTCGCGAAAGGAGAGAAAGGGAAAGGGTAGAATACAACGGGGCATATGTGAACAAATATGTCCGGAGGCCCTGTTCTTGAATACGCCTGACGATATTTGATTCATATTTGCATCGCCCAATGAAAGAGTGGAAACTTACTTCGCCAGCATTTCTTTCACCGAAGCAGACTCTGGCATAAGACTCCAAATTTTGATGCTCTGGATGAGGTCGCGGCATTTCTCCCATTCACCGTCTTGTAGTGCCTTGCTCGCTTGCATGATATGATCACGTGTGCTCTCAGGTGGGCCCGTGAAAACTTGACGGTCCGCGAAATCGAGTAGACGGCGGAAAGGTTTCGAAATCGCCTTTCGCTTCTGCTCTTCCGAGTCGATGGAGGCGAGCAAAGGAATCTCGACCAGCATGCTCGACACGAGGAATGCAGCTTCAAGGAGTTCTGTATTGATGTGCATGTGGAAGGGAAGCTGCCTCGCACGTTCTGCTCGTTCTTGTTCGGGTGAGAGCTGCGCCTGGAATCGTTGTTGGTGAACACCCTGGGCTAAGAGCTCCTTGACGCGCTGGGTTGCGAAGATATCCTGGAGTGTCGCCTGTGATTCCTTGATCAAACCGCAGCGGAAGGCGCATAGACCCAGTTGCACAACGGTACGGTTGTATAGTATTTGGGTGGCCACATCAGCGGAATGAATGGACTCCTGAAGATGTGACATCAACAGCATGTCACGAGAAGTGTAGAAATCATTGTGAAGAGCGTGATGGTAAATGTGGCTAAGTATAGCCCTGGTGCGCAGCAGCGAGTTGTCGGCCTTGTAAAGATGGACACATAAAGCATGGATTAGGTTTGACGTGCTGGAAGAAGAAGCCAACGTAACGCTAGGAGAGGCCTCCGATGAGCCGAGGGAGGACTCGAGGGCACTGACAACCGCGTCTGGCTGGAAAGGGAGTGAACAAATTGGCTATCGTGCAAGTCGTTGTATCGCACCTTTGAATAAATGTGCTCAAGACGTCGCATGATGACTCGCGCAAGCGGATCGGGTTGCTGAGAACTTTCATAGAATGCTTGCGCCCGACATATGGTCCGGTAGAGCACTTTCTCGTCCTTGAGACGATCCACGTACTCCGTGCCATGAGGATCAATGTTTTGTAGACTCTTGGTGAATTCGTCGTCGAGACGGTCTACGAAACTGATGATGCTACCCCTGATACGAACGATGGCGTCAGGCTCCGTGTCAGGAGAGCGCTCCAGGAGTTCGTCGTAGTCCTCGGTGTTCTCTTGTATTGAATAAGCGGAATCTTTGGCGATAATTGAGATCAGTTTGTCAACTTCTTGCTCGGCAGCTTGCCATAATTCTATTGGCATGTAAGATGTCACCGACGAGTTGTAGTCGAACCGAGAAGAAACGAGGGCCAAAAGGACACGGATGCGCTGGTACTGGGTAACTGCGACTTCGAGCAGCTTCTCCAAAATGCGCATCTGTTCTCCTCGATCCGTATTCTGGAAAGATCATCAACTACAACACGAATAGTAAGCCAGGCTCCACGAACTTTCTTTCCCCTGGCCTCATGTACAATTTTGAGGGTCTTAAAGATAGCATCTGCGGTGAATTGCATGGCTTTGCCACCTTTACCAACTGTTGTGAAGTGATCCTCCTCTGCAGAATTTTGCTCTTCACTCTCACTGTCAGCTGGCTTCGGCTTTCTCGACGGCTTCGCCGATGCAGCTTCGGCACGTTGACTATGGAGAGCGAAGTCCCGTTCGACGGCTTCTGGATCCTGCAAGACGTTAAGGAATGGACGATGAATTTGAACGCCTTGCTTACAGCTTGATATTGGGATATCTCTTTTTCGTACTCTTTCATGGTTTTACGGAGCCTTTGCTTCATGGAGTTCAATGCACGCGCGTTCACCGCGCTCATCTTTTTTTTGGCTTCCTTTTCCTTCGCTAAAGCAGCATTCAACGAATTTTCAAGACTCGAAAGGGTTCTAAGAAAAAATGGGGGAATAGGCTCTGCGGCATTGTTTTGGCGCTGGACCAGGCGTAATAGCTTGTCGTATTCTGTGAACTCAGAACCAGCGTTAGCGGGAACAAGCTGAAGATGATGGAACGAACCTGCAGATATGACCACCCAGTCGTTGATTTTGAGGGCATTGTCCAGAACTTTACCGGTTGCCTCGATCTCCTCGACACGTTTGTCTTTGGAACTTTTGACGATGCGTTTTACGTCTTCTTCCTCTTCGCTCTCCTCTTCAGAGTCGCTGCGTTCGAACCTTGATTTAGTTCTTTTTGGCTCAGGCTTGTTCTCTTCTTCATCCTCCTCTTCTTCTTCGGACTCGCTCTCCGACTCGGAACTACTCGAGTCACTACCAGCTGTGCGAAGGAATCGGGACATGCCAGTTGGTTTCGCTGCCGGCTTTTGGGTGGCCTGTTCATCGCCGCTGGTAAGAAGTTCCTCGTCGGATTCTTCTGAATCTGAATCAGAGTCGCCAGCTTGTCTGAAGAAACGGGACATGATTGCAAGTGTGAGATCCTTATCATATTCTCGGCTCAAAATTTTGTTAGTTCATTACGTAAGTCTACCACAGGTAGCTAGGAATTAAGGTGACTCATATCCAGTGAGCTCGAAAATCGTACGGTATAAAGTGCCTACTTCCGCTAAACATGACGAAAAAATGAGTGTGCTGGTGGTATCATGAATGAGCAATATCAGAAAACATCCAACGAATGAGGGCAATCAGCAGCAACGTGACCAAAGCCTTCACAATCTACGCAATATAGCCCTGATCCAGCGCTGGGCTTAGCTCGTGTGAGCGATGTGGGTGCGTCTTCCTTCAGGAGGTCACATGTGAAGATGTCATGGCCCGGTCGCTCGCAGATTTCACAAACATCATCATGCGAGCCGGAGAGCAAGTCATCGTCGCTGCTCACAACAGTCGACACACTAGATGCTCGCCTCTGTCCCAGGTCGGCAGGATCCGTGCTATTCTTCGATGACATCTTAGATCGAGCAAGCTTATCTTTGAGGCGCTCAACCTCCTGCTCGAGTTCATCCTATAGACTAGAGTGAGTTTCGGCTAGCCTTTTTCGCAAGTCGACGCACTTCGCGATAAATCTGTGGTAAGGAAGTTAGTCACCGTTCAGCCACGGGTCTGGTCTTTGAATCACCTTTGACTCGATCAGTGTCTCAAGCTCACTGATTTCCTTGTTGAGCTGGATATTTCTCGGGGTCTTAGTTCAGGTCGATTTGACGGCAGCATTATACTCACGTCATGTGTTATACGGGCTGTCTTCATCTCGGCCTCCGCAAGTCGTTTCCTCAGTTGTTCAGCTTCAGCCTGCGATGCATAAGATCACCAATGTTGAGATCACCAATATTTTCGACGATGGTCACAACTTACATCATGCTTTGTCTGGAGATCCGAGGGGAGAACGGAAGACTGATCATCCGCATCAAGGGCAGCTTCCTGTTTCAAGAGGCTCTGCTCAACGTTGTCTTCTAGAATCTTGAGTTCCTGGGGAAGAGTGTTACGATGGTCAAAGAGAAGAGGGCAACAACCTACCTGTCGTAATTGATCCGTCTCAGACATCAGAAGGCTGTTTTCAGCCTCCACCAATTTGTTTCGTTGAGTGAGAGCCAGTGACTCTTTCTGCAGCTCCTGAACAATGTGCCTGCGAAGTTGGTATTAGTAGACGTAACAGTCCATTTATAAATATCGTACTTAAGTCCCTTGATCTCGTCTGATTCATGCTTGGATGGCGACTTGGAATGTTCAAGTAAACCGCTCATTGGCATCTCGCGGTTGAGCTTCTTGCGGAGGCCATCCAATTCTTCCGATCGCTCATCGAGAGCCAAGCGTAACGATTGAACTTCGGCTTGTTCATGCTCAAGCATGGAGCGCCAGCGTGTATCCTGTAGAGGGGAATTCAATAGAAAATTACGCCGTTTGTATGCCACCGACCTCCGAGTTGGTGGTATCAGTCTTGTTCGAGTCGGGTGGCAAGGTTGACCGGGAAAGCTCGTCCTTCAGCTTCTGAATCTCGTCCATCAAGCGGGAACGCTCCAAGGCGGCCTGACGAGACACCTCAGCAACTTTCAAGGACATGTCGTCGGTACCAATATTGGCCGTCTGCAAAAGAGATCAGCGTTAAAAGAAGGACAACGGTACTGACATACTGCGGCATCGGAACGCAGGACCTCGATTTCAGCTCTTGCATTCTCTAGAGCGAGTGTGCTCTCTCTGAATGCCTCTTCAACTTCTTCAATGCGACCCTTAGCTAAGGCTTCGGCCTTCGCAACTTGCTCAACAGCCTTGCGACCCTCGGTTAACTCGTTCCGCATAGATTCTTCCTTCTCCTTGAAGCGCTTGATTCTTTCCCTCATAGCAACCTCTTCCCTTTCGGCGACTGCTCGGGCATCCTCAAGAGTATCTTCCATCATGGAAAGCTTCTTCTGGAGGTGCTGAACTTGCTCTCGCAGCGTTTCGTTGTCGATCTCAAGGGCTGACGCAGCATGGTGTGCCACAAGGCCGGGTGAGTGGGGCATAGCTGGTTTATTCACTTGCTCTTCGAGTGCAATGATCTTGTCCTCCATTTCATACCGCCTCGAGTCTGCTCCAGAAAGTCGTTCTTCATAAAGCGCGATTGTTTCCTGACAAGCTAGACAATCAGGGATAGGTAATAAACCAACTGAATGCTCACCTGTCCTGCTTGACGAAGTTCGTCGATCTGCGATCCCAACTCTTTACGCTCTATCTCAAGCTCGGTTGAAACTTTTTCGAGCCGTGCTTCCAGAAGACCAATTTCTGCGTTCTTGGCCTTCAAGAGAGTGTTGCTTTCGTGCTCCGCGCCCTCTTTGGCTTCAATGGCCTCTTTGAGACTTCTGACTAGTGCTTCGTTCGCGTCAAGTTTGGTCTGCAGATCATTTAAACGTGCTTCATTCTCCGCTTTGGCACGTTCCAATTCTGCGACGACCTGCGTGTTCGAGCGCTCGAGAGATTCCACCTTGAAGTCCTTCTCGCTCAGTTTGCGTTCTGTAACGCGCAACTCCTTCTCCATCTCGGCTAGATTGTTAAGGGCAGAGTCACGCTCCTTCTCCACAGCTTCCCGTTGTTCTAGATCCAAACGAAGAGAGGACACCATGACCTGCAAGGATGACTTTTCTTGCTGAAGTGCTTCTATGCGGGTATTGAGAGCGGATACCATAGATTCATTTGCAACAGTCGCGTTAGCATCGCTGATAGACTGTGTCCGAGAAGGAGACGAGACAGGTTGAACGTCGCTAGTGTCAGAAACGGTAGAGCTGCCTAACAGCCGGTTTATCTTGTCCTGTAAAGCCTGACTAGATGTGGTAAGATCCAGAGAAGAAGGAGGACGATTGTTTGGGTCGTGTTCGTCTTGAGTGAGATCGTCGTGGAGGGAATGAGTAGAGCCGAATGATGCTGATCGTACCGGAGACGCTGGCGGCGGCATAGCGACTGCACTGGGTATTCTAGGTCTAGGGGTGTTGAGGGAAGCTCTGGACTTTGTCCCGGGCATAAGCGGATTGTTTAGGGAATTGGGAGCCCTTGCTGCACCCGCTTTTGGAGTAGCAAATGGTGAATCCGATGGTCGGGTACCACCTTCTGCGCTCAAAGAAGTCCGAGACGGAGAAGATGGCGCTCTGAGGGAGTACTCGGTTCGACCGGGACTGGAGCGCGAACTTAGTTGCTTGGCGGTCAATCCAATGTACTTGGAAGCCCGGGAGCCCGAAGTGATCTGAATCTCCAAGGAAGGCAAAGGTTGGGATGGTGACTTCCCGAGGCCGAGAATAGGCTTGGTCCTCCGTGCAGAAGGTGTGGTACCTGGTATGATGCGACCAGACACACCCAGTGGATTCGTCCTACTATCATGTGGGGTGACTCTGCCAAATGAGGTAGAGGGAGTCATACGTCCGGCGCTGATAGAGAACGCAGCAGAAGGAGTCACTCGTCCAGAAAGCGAGGGTGTTATGCGACCACCACGAGATGATGCGACGGACGGCGGTCGGTAATTTGGACCTACGGTAGGGGGAGAGAGTTTGGTGGCAGCTACAAACACGCCGCAGTGCGGTGGACACGCAAAGTATCGTTTCCTGAATAGCAGCGTTAGCAGTTAGAACCGGGAGGCGTAATATGAATCGAAAGCAATAGATTCGTACTCTGAGATAGGACAGACTTACCCATTAACGGACCCGTCATTTTTCCCCTTGCCTGCAAATCCTCCACCTAGCTCCACACCAGCCCAGAGGCCAGGCTTCCCGTCTATCTCTCCAATATACCTTAGAATACCTTCATAACCAAGGGATTCAATCCTGATGCTGTCACCGATTTCAAAGGTTCTGCCAGCACGACTGACGCTGCGAGAGAAGGCATCGGATTGACGACTTGGAGGACGTGCAGATGGCGTTTTGGTACGCGTTGAAGGTGTAGATGTGACGGAGGAGGGGCGACCGGTTACCGACCGCCTACCAGATTGGATAGCAGAGAAAGTAGAGTTTGGCGATGAGGAAGAGGAGGAGGAATTACGGGTGAAGCTGGCACGATGCTGCGCGGGATCGTTGGCCTTGATGGCTTCGGCCAAGGCACGAGACGCGTAGTCGTCTGCGTTGAGGACGGGCTGGACGGTAACGTTGGACGCGGAACGAAATCTCCCTGGAGTAGGTATGCCACTCGTCTTTCCCGGCGTCGGTATACCAGACGTTCTCAACGATTTTCCCGGAGTACCAGACATCACGGACAGTACAGTATTGCTTGACCGACTCCACTTGCTCAAATCAAAAACTCGTCGCGTATATCACGTGACCAATGTGATGCATTACAGTAGAGAAAGCATATACAGCACTAACTAACCACGCTTCTTCGACACACCGACAGTCTTCCCGCGGCGACCTATCCCCGATGAGCTAAATTGTCGCTCTCAGTGTGTGACAGTCTACTTACCGGTGGTCTTCGTGTGTTGCCCACGTACTCTCAGTCCCCAGAAATGTCTCAGACCACGGTGGGCCCGAATCTTTTTCAATCGCTCCAGATCATCGCGCAGCTTCGAGTCAACCGCGTTCGACAAGATCTGGTAGTTTTTGCCATCGACGATATCCTTCTGTCTGTTCAAAAACCATGTCGGGATCTTGAATTGCGTGGGGTTCTGGATGATAGTCACGAGGCGCTCAAGTTCATCCGAGTTGAGCTCTCCGGCGCTGCAAGACATTGAGTAAACCGACCATGCGCCACTGGCAGACCCACCGCTTGTTGAGATCGACATCGGCTTTCTTGCATACCAAGTTTGCATAGCGGCGGCCGACACCCTTGATCTCCGTCAGGGCGTACATGATTTTGCGTTTGCCATCGACATTGGTGTTCAACAGACGTAGAATGTGCTTATGAAGTATGAGCACATATAGTCCAAAGAGACAGGAGAATCGCCTGCACCTGGAATTGTTGGTGGGGTTCGGGGACGACGAGGGACATGGTGGATATGACTAGGAAAGAAGAGGTAATCAGTCACCCGAGGCTTGCGCGATACATCCAGCGAAAAGGTCGGCCTCAGTCGAGCCACGGCACTCAATTCAATCGTGCCGGGGCTCCCTGGACCTTTCTGTGTTTTGAAAACGGCCTTACCTTGAACAGATCGACCTCGAGGATGTCGTCAACGTCGTCAGTGGATGTCTTGCACACCGCTCGCCTGACCGGAGTTTCAATAGCCTGGCCAATGCCGAGAGTTTAGTCATGTGATCCTGTGGCACTTCGACACGTCCGAACGCGCCAAGCTCTGTGTCAGTTGGGATTCAAGCTACATGAGATTCAACATCCATTTATTATCCACTCAATGCCAATAACGACGGTGAGGACAGCTTGGATCTTGCATCACCACTTCCTTGACATTTCATTAGTGCGATTCCTCAGAAACCCTCCGAGCCGAAATCGAGGCAGTCCGCAAGAAAGTCTCAGTCGACGAGACCGAAGATACTTGGGACACCATTGCGCAAGGCATCCAGCGTCTAACATACCTCTGCAACAATGGTGGCTGCGAGTTTCCTTCCGAAATGGTCGCCGGTATTCGCTCGGTATCCCGGCCGTTAAACACTGCCTTGAACTCTGAACGCAGCAGGTTATCGGGTGCTGCAGTCGAGTTCCTTACGGCGCTGGCCACCGAGTTAGGTCCCTCATTCGACCCTCTGGTATCCCAGTTCATTCCACCCTTACTTGCCCTGTGCGGTCGGACCAACAAGGTCTTCACCTCACGTGCTAAGGCGTGCATCCTTGCTATCGTTCAACACACTCGCCTTCCGTCACTGTTACCCTACCTTACCGAGCTGGCCCGCCATAAGTCTATTTCTCCCCGCTTGACAGCTGCAGAGGGCATCTTGGCCTGCCTCAGTTGCTGCAATCCGCCTGACCTGGAAAAGGAGACCCGCGCCCGTGTTGTGGAGGACTTTATAAAGTTGACAGCGCGCGATGCTAGTGCGGATGTCCGAAAGGCGAGCAAGGAGGTTTTCAAAGCCTACAAAACTTTGATGCCTGCAAGGGTAGACAGGTGAGCTGAGGATCGCATCGTGTCTACATTTCGACTGAGATCCCTTCAAGCTTCGTTGCTCCACTTACCCCCGTGATCAAGAAATACCTTGATATCCAGACCGGCCCCTCAGGCATTAACGGCACCTCGTCGAATGCAAGGCAAAATCAAACCAGCAGACCACCCAGCCGCTCGAACAACATCAAAGCGATGGAGGCGGGACATCGCCATACAGGCTCCACGCTTTCCAAGGTTCCCGTTCGTCCACCTACTGATGATCCAATACGTACCACACGACAACGGCCTGTTGTCCACGACCCCCCGACCGCAGTCGACAATCGTGCTCCCCGACAAAGGACCGTATCCCAAATGCACCGTGACCCTCCCCAACCCCGCGCCTTAAACATCAATGCGCAATCTTCCGGCGTTGCACAGCGTTGTCTTGTACCGCCATCTGCACCCGCCCGGCAAGCTCCCCCACATCTTCCCTCAGTTGCTGTCCGTGTTCTGCCCATACCGAATGCAACTTCAACATCGGGTCCTCAGCGACCTCCATCCGTGCAATTAAAACTCAACTCGGCTCCTGACCGACTAAAAGCGACCGGGAATGGTGCCAAAAGGGTACCGCTTCCCTCTGCTCCCGTGAACGAACACGCTCGTGAACAAGCAACTGCGGCTACCGACTCGGGAGGTCGGGCTAGCAATACTGTTGATAAGTCTCGCTCTAAGCCCCCCAGCCGAAGCGCCGAAGCAGTGGCGTCCGGGAAGTTGGCCGTTGGTCGGAAACCACCTGAAGGTGCTCGATCAACCTCGTCCTTCCCCAAACCAGTCAACAAAACGGCTCCGACAGTCCCAGCGGTGGTGCAACGCCCTCAGCAACGAGCCATTAAAAGTGAAACGAGCAAACCCAGTAGGACAGCACCCCAACAGCGTCCGGCAGGGAATGTACAGAAAAGTACACGCCCTCTTGTCAAGGCTGAGAAGAAGGAGAAATCACCAACCCTCATCCCTCTGCCACCTAGCCCATCGACGACGCCCACAGAAATAGCCTTACCCCCTTCACCTGAATGCGTGTCGCATCCCATTGACTCGGAAGCTCAGGACAAACCCGACGTAGCGAACCCGTCTGGGACCACCGAGCCAGCTGGACAACAGCAAGGAGACGTAAGCTCTCCCAACACACCCATAACGACTCTTCTTTCTTCGATTCAGCGCGGCTTCCTTTTCACCCCATCTTCGCCCCTATCACCCCCTCAGAACTACCTTCCAGCTCCCGGTAATTTTGTGGAGAAGAGACTAAACCCAAGCGATTTCACCAAAGTTCCAACAGCGGGAACTACATTCTGTCTACCACTCGAGAACTTCTCCGCCGATGATTTAGATAGACACGCACTCAGGGATCTTAATTAGTTTCACTCATAGTTTTCAATGCTATTTCTTGCATTTGACGATGAGATGAGCTCGACTCCCCTAAGTATAAGTATCCGAGACGCGTCTCTTTCAGCGCGGTTCGCGTGTCGCGTGAGAATTGATGTGTTTATTGGCCAGGCGACCCACCACTGGCAAGACACCATCTCTCACCCTGTCTTGCTCATAGTGTCTGGTATTGCGAGGCTGTCGACCCCGTTGGCCGTCTGTACAAACGTCCCGCTTGACACCACTCTTTACTTCAATGGCCACCGCCCTCAACCGCCGGCCTCTTGGTACTCGCCAGCACCTGCAACAACTATTCGGGAACTCACCTCAGAAACCTCGAACACCTTCAGCAACTGTCAAACGGCCGCGTTCCCCGGAACCCGCTGGAGACGCGCCAAAGCGTGTCAGAGCGAGCCTTGCAGAACCGACCACAACTCTAGCGGATGAGGAGCGCAAGGACAAAGAACAGAGGCGGCAGGCGCGCGAAGCAGTCAAGACCGAGTTTCGCATCAAGTATACACGCGCATTCCCTTCCTGGGTCTTTTATTTTGATCTAGATCAACTCGATCCCGACGCTGCAGCTCTACGGAACTCGCTGGTGGCTAGGGTCACTCAACTTGCTGCTGTGTGTCCAACCATGTTCTTTCTTCTCGGCATCGATTAACCATACTTTGATCAGCGTGTTGAGGACTTTTTTTCAAACGAGATCACCCATTTGATCACCAACCAAGCCATAACCGCTGAAGATATCCACTCGAACAAAGAAAATGCTCGTAAATTACGCGGCGCAGCCCCGCGAACACCTTCGTTGCTCAAGAGTCCGATAAAACTCAAAGGACGGTGAGACTGGGTGCACTGTTGTCGACACGCTATCATTTTGCTGATATTTGGGCAGCAATGCGGAAGATAACGGCACACAGAACTTTAACCTGGTCGAGAAAGCGCAAGCATTCGATATGAAGATCTGGAACACTGTCAAGCTCGATAGTATATTGGAGCGTTGTGGCGTACCTGCACCTAAAACCACCAAGCATCCACCTGGAGGCCAACCAACTTCTACAGTCACTACCAACCAACGAAACCTCACTCGCTTGCTTGCTTCGGAGCGTTTACATGGAACCACGGAGCGCGATCCTACCCAGAAACGTCACGATTTTCGATACTTCTCGAAGAATAGCTACTTTGTATTGGTCGAAGACGCTAAGCAGGAGCTGGCAACTATCCACGCGCTTGAGTATTCCATCCATAAAGGGCGTGATGGCAAAGAACGTGGCGCATGGCCTGTCCTCTATTGCCATCCGCATTCTCGAGGTCCATTTGTCGAGTTTGATGAAAGGGAACGCCGTCGTTGGGAGAAAAGCCGGCGAGCCGAAGAAGATAGAGAGATAGAGAGACAACAACGAACAGCGAGGGAGCTTAGGTGGAAGAAGCAAGCTCAAGCTCAGCTCATCGCTCGTAAAACGGGCGACCTCCGACGCTCTGTGTCAATGAATAATCTTCATCGTCAGGCCGCGAACGCAGGGGCGGAGGATTTTATCGACTTGGACGCTGACTTTCCGGAAACTCAAGCTTCTGTTAACGCATCTGGGTATCTGGCATCAACCAGCGCTTATATCGCTGCTTCGGGCAACAGTGTTGGGATCACCTCGACGACAGGTACCGCGTCTGTTGGGGGGGCCCTTCGAGCTCTCGATTTGCCCGCGAATTTACGGGGGAGGATCCAACAACAAGTTGTCACCTCCCGTAAAGCATCTAACTTGGTTACTGGAAAAGACAATCCGAATCGACAGCCCGGTGCTATGGGACCGCCGGATGGCATCCCCGACCGTCCCAACGTGCTCCTTCGAAAAAGCCGCAGTACGAACACGCTAAGGCTACCCAAGCGCGATGAAGGTAGTAAACCTGGTTATTGTGAGAGCTGTAGGATGAAGTTTGACGATTTCGAATCTGTAAGTTTTTTTGTCATGTCTTCTCTTAATGCTCAACGTCCGGCAGCACACTCGAGATCGCAAGCATCGCAAGTTCGCCAATGATGACTCGAATTATCTTCAGTTGGACTTCGTCCTCAATCGTGTTCAGCGACGTACTCGGGATCAGTACAAGGAGCAAGAACAAAATTCAGCCACAAATGATCAACAAACATCTTCTGAAGATTATCCAATGTGCTCTTCGCCATCGCTTGTGTTCCAAGACCACGAAGAGGAAGATCTGTGGGATGGTGATGCGCATTCTGATGAAGATGCTTCCGGCGTTTGAAGAGTCTTGCATGACCTGTATGATGTTACATGTACGACTTGTCGACTTAGTCTTAGTTTCGTTGATTAGACCACCTCATGTAACTTAGAAAGCACGCCCAGCAACATTTGTTGCGTCACTAGCACACAATGAATACCTACGATTTGGATGATAATCTGTCTGGCGGCAGCCCACCAGGTTTTACATACGTAACATCAAACAGCAGGGGCCGCCACTGTCACAAGAATGCACCGATTCTGGAGGTTCGTTATGAAACATGTAGGGGGGAAAAATCCGGTTCCATGAGTCACCTTCTGCAGAGAGAATAACGTATGACATTAACCTTCTTATAGGACCTCTTTCGACCTATTACTCCGACAGCTGGTCAGTGGCCAGTACTTGCATAACGACGTAAACTACACATACCAAATTTGGTATCTGCATGTTGGTAACTAGGAATTGGATCGGAGACGTGCTGAAACCACGCCTTTCCAAACTGAATTGTACAGTATTACGCTGGGGTTCTCGAAGTTTTAGACGAACAAAGAAATATCACTCAAGGTATCCTTGGAACGGCGTGAACAGATCTGCCAAGAATCGGCTGCTTGCACACTTTTTATTGTGCTGTAACAACTCAGAAATGAAAATCGTTTTGGAAAAATGTCAACTTGTTGCCATCGAGTTTCACAAGTAGTGAATGGTGTGTCTGATGGGGAATTACGAACATCCTAAGATTCTAGTCGCTCGGTCGAATATCACCGTGGTGCAATGATCAACTACTTTACCAAAAGCGTGCTGTGACCTGTAACGTCACGCCTGTAAGTAAGTTCGTTGAGCTTGCAGTGCAGGATTGCTCTGCTCATCCGACGTCCCTGCGCTGCGCTGTCCCTCCACTTATTTACCCGCCCAGCTCGTCCGGCGGAATTTTCTCACCTAGTTCATCCAAACCGCAGAAAAACCGCTCTTCAATATATAGAGCCACCTAAATCCAGTAAGAATAATTTCTTCCCGTCCCAGTCATACCGTCGGACCCATGATTCTTCATCACTAGTCCCGGGACATACAAAGCGTTCTGTAAATTCTTCAGCATTGACTTTCAGAACACTCCTAGCATTTTTTGCCGGCCATTATATCCCCCATCGAAACCCAATCATGTCGGATTCCCCAGAGGAATTGGACTCCGCGGACGAACTAAACGACGATACACAGCTTACGATACGTATACCAAATCCGAAGGTCTACATGGCTCGTCAGTCACAGTGGAAAGGTCGACGAGGGAAACCGCGTTGTGACCACTGTCGTATGAACAATTTAAAGGTGAGATCCCCCAGTCAAGTTACGATTGTATCATGACATCCCTCTAGTGTGACAGGGTTCTCCCGACTTGTAACCACTGCTCCTGGGCTAATGGCAGGGAGTGCAGATACACTCCCTTGCCCACGCCAGCACATCGAGGTATCCCCCGGTGCGATAGATGTCGCCTTAGGAATCTTAAAGTGCGTCCCGTAGTCATTCTCAGACGGAGCTCCACTGTACTGAGTAGGATCCTAGTGTGACCGCAACCTTCCAGTCTGCAATCACTGCGCAGAGGATTCTAAGACCGAATGCAATTACACTCCTAAAAAGCGACACAAAGTTCCCTCGGATCATGGGACTGTTCGGGATAAACAGCCGACACCTTATGGCGCCAAGACAGCATCATTTTTAGTTTCAGAGGTCCCCTCCAGCGAAGAGCCGAGCTCTACTCCTCGCAATGGTCAGGGGGATTCTAGCGATGGTCACAGCTTCTATGGACAAAACGTAGCGTCGTCGTCACAACCTCGTCGTACCAGGGGATCCGTATCGGATGTCTCCCGAAGAGACGGTTCTTCACCGCATAATCACACCAAGACACCGGAGCCTAGCGGGCGTCAAACAGCACCGGGCTCGTCACTCCCCAGCTTAGCTCCTCGACAAACATTCACCAATAACAAACTTTCCTTTATTTCGCATTCCTTCTCCGATCAAGGGGCGATCGCTTCGAAGCCTTTGGCGGAGTCCTGGGCACACCCTTTGTTTGCACCACTTCCCGATGTCATTATCGAGAGAACCACCAACGTCAATCCTGTTGAAATGCCAAATAGGGCGCTCTTCGAGGAAACTTTCGCACACTTCTTGGACGGTTTACACACCGAGTTAGCAGAGACGGCGGCACTCAGCCCAGAAGTCTACGCGGATGTTTGTCGCTTTTTATCGGGAGACAATGTTGACCATCTGTCGGACCGCTTGAAGATGTGGGTCTCTTTTCACCACGTTCGGTTGGGATCGGAGAAATATCACCTTCTTCTAATCCCCCGAGATCCGTTTTTCCACCTCCCACCCTCTGAGGAGGAAAAGCTGCGGAGAGATTACGTTAATCACATCGATCACCCCGGCGCTTCGTCGACAGTTTCTCCCAAGCCAGAAATCGTCGACCATGATCTCGGTGGATTCGAGTGGACAAGAGCTTTCGAAAGGGTACCTGTGCGCAACCAGATATACGACATACTTGTCTACGCGCACCGGACTCATGGCTCCTCTTCATCTATGGTGTTCGAAACACGACGCATTGGCATGGTGAGTTGCCGTGAACTTCGTGATTTCCTTTGCACTCAACTTTCCCAGGCCGCGATAACCTGGCCGATGATCGAGATGTTCATCCAGCTGTGCCCCCTGTGCAGTCTGCGGAACAAATCCATTTCGCATTCTATCAAAGCTGACCCCCCGCACGACGAGAATATCAGACATTAAATATAGCAGGAAGGTCTCGAAACAGACGTCTCGGCGTATGGTTTCCACGAGAGCATCGCGATCTTACTGCATCTGGCTGCATATTACTATTCTTCCCTACATAACATATCTGGTACTGTACCATCGGCGGCGATCTGCAATACTGTCCTATTCTAAAAGTCTGATGTCTAACACCTTTGCGGCGGAGGTAGGAAGAACCACGTTGATAGTCTATGTATCTAAAGATTAGAAACGCTGAACCAATACGGTGACGTCGTCTATCCATTTATCGTCCATCTCTAGGGTCAGATTGCGTGAAGCAAGATCCATGTCATCTCCGCCGATACCATCACGGAGCAGGTCGAAAGCAAGGTTCCTGGGTATCCCATGCTCCTTGCGCTTTTTCAGGGAGTTGCCCACAATACGAACCCATCGATCCGCTATCTCGCTCTCCGTCAAACCGATGTTGTCGTATAGGTCCAGAAGCCCGTCAGAGCTCAAGATCAGGAAGGCGTCTTGCTTAGCCAGTGTCTTGTCGAACGCGTAATGGTACACGTCTGGTACGTCCGAAACGTACGGCGGAGTCAAAATACGCGCTGCGTATTGTTCCACCAACGGAGGTGTCATCCAATCCGGCATATACTCCCCAAACACTCGGCGCGTGTATATGGAGGGAACCTTGAGCCATGTATCACCCATCGCTGTGCGAAATAATCACCCCAGGGTCAGGCGGTCCCCGAAGAGATGTTACTGCGGACTTACCACGTGTGGGTGCGAGGTAACCGATGACCCTGTTGTCTGCGACACATCCGCCCTCTCCTGCGTGTTCGCGCCTTATACGCTGGCACTCCAGCGGGTTGGTGCCGTTGTGAAGCGCATTCACGACGGAGCCCGACCATTCTCCGCGCGGAGATTTTCTGGCAAGCACTGGAACCGAGGCGAATAAGTGGGCGATCGGCTCCCCAAAAAGCGTTATGGCGACTAACCTGCCTGAGAGTCCCCCAGATTGGCGATCCAGAGGTTTTTTTTCGAGGGGTCTAGTAATGAGAAAATGACCGTGGCTCCTTGAGTGCAGCGTGCAGAGATCGTCTCCCAATCAGATTCGTGGCGCTGGATATACTCTCTGAGCTGTTCTGAACCTATTCCGCAAAGAGTGTCGTAGGGGAGAAAGTCAAAGAGATCAGAACGAATCGAGTCATCGAGGTGTCTGATGGCGTTGGTGAGCGCCTCTGAGACTAGCTCAGAACTGGGAATCGTATCCGTGGAACTGCTGAGCAGTGTCTGAAGCGACATCCGTATCATGGCAGGTAGTCGCTTGCAGACAAAGTTCACTGTATCATGACCACAGTGACCTATCGACCACAGGGTCAGCATGAGCGTCAACAAAGTAACGGTCGTCGATTACCGTCGTAGATGGCGTTGAACTG
>JBBPOD010000187.1:0-26098 GCA_038091255.1 Tylopilus intermedius | reverse complement strand
CTCGAGCGAGATCGTGGCCTCCGAACGACATCACATCCCCGGAGAGCCTGGCGTGCTGCCGGTCGAGTATCCTACCCCACCCCCACCCCCTTCTTCCCCACCCCCACTTGCACCTGCATATCCCGCCATTTTTCACTCCGCCGACATGCCGACACATCGACGGCCTGGTAGTTTTGTCCCCTCACAGGCGTTCCAGCCTCTCCAAACATCGGCTCCGTTAGCGGGTCCTGATTATCCCCCCTCCCCTCAGTCGGAATCACCAGACTCGGCTCCCTCTTCTGGCCACTCTTCACCTGACTTACTCGCTTCCGTTCCGCCGCCCTCGTCTCGGCGATCTCCACGACCCCTTCACCATATTCCATTCCTGTATAACCCTGTCCCCCACACGCTGCCGGCGGTAATACGCGCAATGCCCGAGCCTTCCCCTCGTAAGCTCAGGGCGGGAGACGTGCTCTATTGGCACCACCTTACAAAGCATGGCGAAATTCCCGGGGTTGAGGAAGATCCCCGAGCTCGGATAGCGAACCGGGGCGACGTACTCAAGTTTCTCGATCGGTGAGAACGCCCGGGTCCGCGGAGCGGAACACTTTTTTTTACAGATAAGCGAGGAGGACGTCTCCAAGAAGCATTCTGCATGATCATTCACGACATCCAACGAAACCGACCACACATTTTTTTTGGCGAAGGACGGTTTTGGTATCTATTTCAACCGAATGTTCCAACCCCATTGTGCATTTACGACTCTCACTGAATACCACGATACCCCCATTCCGTTCCCATAGTGGACTTGTACACACTTCATCAGGTCACTGCCCTGACACACTATTTAGAGCTCGTCCAGTGTTTTTTCCCTGGAAAATCGTTTTGTAGATTAAGGGTCGAGGAAGAAATTAAAGGCAACACCTACTCCACACTCGTGAGCACCCCTGTGATCAATGCCTGCTTTGTGCATCCTCAGTAAGGTGAGCGGAGAAATATCGGTCGACGTAGTGATCATCCTCCTGTCTCGTGCCTCTGGTAGTACGGCCCGTTCTTGTCTTGGTCCGCGACTGAAGCATACTTAAAGGGGGCGACTCTCTTTGCAGACGATGCCCAACATAATCCCCCCTCTTTGAGCCATGGCATCCTACCTCAAGGTCTCGGGAACCAAGATCGTCGATGGCGCTGGCAATGAGGTTGTTCTTCGTGGAGCTGGTCTTGGCGGGTGGATGAAGTACGCCCACAACCGATTCGCGAGCAGACCAATGATTGATCATCACTAATTCACATTGTGCAGCATGGAGAACTTCATATCCGGCTACCCTGGTTGCGAATTCCAGATTCGCGCTGCCCTTACGGACGTCGTCGGACCTGCAAAATCCGCATTCTTCTTCGACAAGGTAAGTCACTCCCTCCTGGCGAATCCCTTTCTTCTGTTTCTTCGCGTTCGCTCATCGCTTCTTTCTCACCAGTTTTTGGAGTATTTCTTCCAAGACGAGGACGCCAAGTTCTTCAAAAGCCTCGGGTTGAACTGTATACGCTTGCCGTTCAACTACAGGCATTTCGAAGGTGATTTCACTGCAGGAACATTGAATCGCTCGCCGATGTCTGTTCCCAGATGACATGAACCCCCGTGTGCTCAAGCAGGAGGGCTTCAAGCACCTCGATCGTGTCATTGATCTCTGTGCCCAACACGGCATCTACACCATCCTCGACCTTCACGCCGCACCCGGGGGACAGAACACGGACTGGCATTCCGACGCTGGCACCCACATCGCCAATTTCTGGATCCACAAAGACTTCCAAGACCGTTCGATCTGGCTATGGACCGAGCTCGCAAAGCACTACGCCGGCAACAAGTGGATCGCGGGGTACAACCCGCTCAACGAACCCACAGACTCGACGCACACGGCCGTCGTCAGGTTTTACGAACGCGTGTATGACGCCATTCGCACGGTCGACGCTGCGCACATCATCTTCTTTGATGGCAACACGTTTGCGTCCGACTTTTCCCACTTTGGCGACGTCCACCGCAAGTGGGCGAACACGGCGTACTCGATTCACGGTGAGAGCGCTCCCCACCGCGGTGCGACTCGGCTGACATGACGGGGGGGTTCGCTTGCTAGATTATTCCGTCTTTGGGTTCCCCGCCTCTCCGGAAACGTATGTCAGCAGCGACGAGCAGCGTAGGCGGATGAAGCGGAGCTACGACAAGAAGCGCGAGTGGATGGACCAGCGCCATCTCTGCGTCTGGAACGGCGAATGGGGCTCCGTCTATGCGCGCACGCAGTACGACGGTGAGCTCACCGACGACATCAACGAGAGGCGCTACCTCGTCCTCAGAGACCAGCTGAGCATGTACAACCAGGCGAGTCGTCCTCGGGCGTCGCGCGTGTTAGTATCTGACGCTGTTTGTGGGAACGCGCAGGACCGCCTGAGCTGGTCGATCTGGCTGTACAAGGACATTGGTTTCCAGGGCATGGTCCACGTCTCGAGGGAGACCAAGTACATGACCCTCCTCGAGGACTTCCTTGCCAAGAAACATCGGCTGGCTGTGGACGCGTGGGGCGCGGACACCACCCAGGTCCAGCACGTGTACCAGCCCCTGATCGATCACATCGCGAAAGAGATCCCGGTAGAAAATCAGGCACTGTACCCGGCGCCCGTATGGAAGATGTCAGACCGTGTGGGTCGGCTGTCTCGTTGCATCCTGGTGGCCGAGTATCTTGTGAAGGAGTGGGCGGAGCGTTTCCGCGGGAAGAGCGAGACCGAGTTGGACGAGATTGCACAGAGTTTCAAGTTTGAAAACTGCCTGCATCGGGATGGTCTCAACAAGATCCTCGCTGCCAACGCGGCACTGAATTGAGTCAACGACGTAGTGATCGTTTTCACTAACAATGGGACATGGGAATGCTTTTCATACACGGTCAGGGATCCAAGTGTTCACACCTAACGAAGAAAACTCACGGAAAGATGCTTAGATACTTCATAAGGATACACGTAAGGTGCAATGCAACAAGTACTGTATAATACCGCCAATGAAACCATTCCAACTAGAAATTCTGAATGAATAGGATGTAGGATGGTCAATGATCGTCGTGGCCAAGTCGACCTTCTAGCCAGTCCACGAAGCAATGGGAGGAATCCGCAATAGGTCGGGTGTATATGTCATCCAAGATCTGTTGGGCGACAACGGGACCACACTGTTCGGCTCGCCCAAAACCTGCCAGGCAGTCCTTGCGGTAAGTGGCCTCTGGGACGTTTAGAAGTGCGGCCACAGTGCTGCCTTGGGGACCCAGAACGCTTCCGAAATATTGAACGCGCAGCAGCACTGGCAGAGCGATCAAGGTTGGAAGCTCATCCGTAAGACCATGTATTTCATCGGCAATCTCCTCCGCCGTCTTGTCGACCACAAACAAAGGGTCATCAGCAATCTCAAGCAACGACCCCAGTGCTTCCAGATGGACAAATGCTTCCTCTACTGCTTCTCGAGCAACTTGCGTGTGAGTCGGGCGAGGGAAATGTGAGAAAATCTCGTACAGCGCCTTCGCATCGGCTACGGCTGTCGACGTAATAGCGGGGGGTGCTGGCCGTGAAGAAACACGTGCGAGATTGAAAAATCCAGTCGAGGCAGTGACAGGAATAACCCTTGGTGAGGGTTGATACTGGCTCTTCTCGGAAAGTTGCCGGGACGTGGAACTTTGTGCCATCATCGAACGATGTGATAGCGCGACGAGCACGCGCCATACAACGGAAATCAAGAATGAGGCAAGTAGTGTATGCGAATGGTAGGTGTTGGTATAGCGTGCAAGTGCCCGCCCGTAGATAGGGGCGGCAGACCGAAGGGCCGTAACCGAGGGGTGAACAGATCCCTTGCCTTTGCAATGAGTTGTTTTAGTAGGGATCTCTAATGCGTCAACGAGGGGAATCAACGCGTCTTTGATTCCTGTGACTAACGGGGCCAGGACGCGACCAATGAAAGAAACTAGCCCTGCACGTATGGGCTGCAGTCCGTCTCCACGACCATCGGTGTCGAGGCCTAACGCCATAACATCGAAGCTCGAGAGTAGTTCTCCTGCAAAGTCCGCGATGGCTAGTGCATGGAGTTGAGTTGCATTCGGGGCTGGCATCTGAACGGTGGGTGCTGATGGCTGAAGAAATGCGGTGGACGATAGCAGGGGTAGAAGCAATGCTGACAGATTACTCAGAAGAACTGAGAGAGGCTTTTGGAGGGCGCGCAGGACAGCCTTATACAAGTGATTGTTGTCGCGCACTGCTCGTAATTCGCTGGAAATAACGTAAGCAGAGTGAATAAGGAAAACCTGAATATAACCTACGATGAAATTAGTTCACCCACAGCACGCCCGCGGCCTGGGGGAATTGGACGTCTACCGGCTACCAGCTCACTCGATTGGGTGGGGCCGAATGGTTGAGCGAGCGCTTTGGACACAGCTTCGCTGAATCGTAGACCAAGCGCCTCCAGGTACGAGCCATCCTGAATGAGAGGGACCCGTGCAGGCGAGGCGACGGGTGTGAGAGATGAGCGTCTAAGATTGAACGGGGCCCTAGCGGGCGATCGTGCTCTCTCTGCGACCACAGTTGAGTTGGGGGGTGAGGGAGGGGAGGCAGGCCGGCTGGTGGGGCGAGACATGGATTGGTTCTTAGGTGTGTTGATCATTTCAATGATGTGTTTCGTTAACTGTGGCTGTGGTCGTATGAGCGGTCCCGAGAAAGAGCTATCCCATCAGCCAGAAAATAAGGCCGAGGGTGATCGAGGGCCAGGCCCAAGTTAGGGAGGGCGGTCGGTGTCGAGGGGAGATCCGACAAGTGGAGTGAAGGGGAGAACGTGGAGAATGAAGCGCGTGGTGCTGATGGGGGGGTTCAGAACAGGGTGCGGTTTGAGCAGGGAATAGAGATACCTGAAGTTGAGCGAGAACAAGACCATAGATCGCTTGAACGGTGTCGCAGCTAAGCTGGAGAGGACAGAAGATGACTGGAAGAGATCAAAAGAGATCCTTGTCGAAAATTTCAGGTCGCTCGGCTTATGAGCTCATCTGAATCCTTGTGACTTCGTTCCCACGGTATATCACATGGATCTCGCTTATCCAATCTAGCTAATCTCTTCGATCAACTTCTTGATCGAGCTTCGTAGTTCTACGTCGTCGCAACGAAGCCGCCACAGGCAACTCTCGTCCTCCCCCTCCCGCAGACGTAGTGTCGCATATTTCCCAGCTACCGGACCTTGCACAAGCACTTTGAGTTCGCCTACAGAAATAACCGAGATGAGTAAGCGGAAATATCAGCATGATCCGCTCGGACCTTCGAAGGGGGGTTGGTCGCTGGCGATCACTTTCATCCGGTACTGCAACGACTGCAACAGCCGCACGATCATGTCCAACGAGGCCTCACACCATCCGCGTACATTTATATTCTCCATCGAGTCCCAGGCCGCTTCGAAATCGGAATCTATTGACTCTTCTTTTGTTGGCTCCGCAATGAACGGGGAATCGAGGGCGATAAGATCAACTCGGGAAGCCTGCACAAAATCAGACCAAGCGATCATTTCCGAGCAACGGGACAAACCAGATCATCTTGTAGTGGCTGCACCACAGGCTGGACTCTCCCACTCTATTTCTGTTTGAGTCACAGGTCGAGGAGTGACCGATGGGATCGCACCTCTGGTGAGTAAAAGGGGCTCTGGGCCGCCGCCAATGTCAGCTCTCCAGGCGTGATAGTCCTAGTAAGCTCATTTAACGAATTCGACGCGTCACTTGCACGAGATAAGCTTCTTATGCTTCCCTCTGAACTCGAGACTGATCCCTTCGATCGTCGAGGGCTAGAAAGATGCCTAAGACTGGGAACAGTTTGCGGAGCTGCATACGCTTCGTATCGTAGCTTTCTCGCGGATCCCGCCCCTCGAGCAGGCGAAAATTCTACCAGATCTGAGCGCTTCGAGGATAAAATCCGGGAGGGCTGGGGAGGCGTAACGCTGGGATGTGACTGATAGCTAATCAGCGCAAGGAGGAAGTCGGGCAGCTTGTTCAGGGTCAATCATTTCTCTCCATGAACATTAACGTATCAACTCACAGAAGACGACGATGCTCTGGAAATAATATCCGCGAGAATGCGCCGCTGGGAAGACAGAGTCAAGAATTGGTCACACCTCTTGCCATGAAAAGTCAGTGACCGTATGCTTTATACTCTAACTACTTACTCTGCGGAGATAAGCGCTTGCGCGTTGTGACAATTGGCGGACAGCATCAATAACCTGTTCAGGAACCTCATCACACTCCACAGATAATCTCAGCATTGTGAGTAAGCACGCGTCTTGAACGGACGCTTGGAAAGGCTGTCAACTGAGCTTCGCACATTGAACTGCACGACTCACGAGCGTAAGAAGCCAGTCTTGTTGCTATTCCACGAAGCAATTCCAAAGGCGATATTGAAATCTTACCACAGTACTCGCTCACGAGCGCCGAAACCACAACCATGAGGGTCGGTCCCACGCGTTCTTCAGGCTCCGTCAGAGAAACAGCCAGCGCGGTAACGCAAGATACTCTAGAAGACGTTTCTCCTTCAAGGATGTCAAGCGAGCGGAAGCTAAATGATGAATGGGACGTACTCTCTCGGATTCCATTTAGTATCCGTTCAACACAGAGATCAAGGACTGGAAGACTCTCGGTCGGACCATGCTCTTCCCCTTCAACCACGGAAAAAAGCTCCTTCAGACGCTTGGCGTACTGATCCGCGTCATCCGCTTCTTGCATCTCCACGATTTCAAGCAAGCACAAAGCGTATTCGTGTTTGTCAGACAGAGAGTGCAATGGCGATAGATTGCGTAAAGCCTGCGAACAGTACGTCTCGACGATAGTTGGATCCACCGAGAGAAGAATCTTTAATGTCTGATGGTAGAAATTATCAGCTTACTTGTTACGGCAACCCAAGAGGAGTTACCGTTTTTCTGATTAACCCATCCGGTGAATCGAGAAGTCTCATGACACCTTGGACCTCCCATTCATCCAACACCGCTGGAGTGTCGGGATGTGTTCCAGCCCAAAGGCTAGAGTCCAGGCAGCTCAGGCAAGAAACGAACAGGAACACGTCGTTAGGATCTCCCGATGACAGAAAATGTCGGATGCTGGAGACAGCAGTGGACGACAACTGAGACTCGCGGAGTGTCTCTGTACTGACGGTGGCCAAGACCATAAAGGCGTCACGAAGTACAGCTACAAGTAACTCAGTGCCAGTGGACGCAGGCAGTATGACGTACAAGCCCATACCTCGATTCGGAACTTTCGACACCCACTCGATGATATTAAGCACAATGGGAACACTCTCCGACTCGAGTCTGCCAATGCATTAAGCCCATACTATAAAGATAAGCTGGTGGGTACACTGACTTCATCTCACCCTCGCGAAGGGTCCGTAAGACACCGAATGCAGAACTAGGTCCGCTGGACTCGCGGTACTGACGCCGAAGTCGCGAGTTCAGGATCTTCCCAAGAACTTCCGAATGTTTGAGCTGGTGGTGTGGTCAACATACGGAAAAGAAATGCACTCTCTACGCACCTTGCCTGCAACGGTTAGTGCAGATTCAACCCAAGAGGGCTCAGGCCATAAGCAACGTTGTACCGCGTCTTCCAAACGCGCCAGACGCTCAGGGTCTCGTTGGAAAAGGGTATAATATGCCATTAGGGCACGTCGCTGCACGACTACACTAAAAGCAGAGTTGAGACACGCCGCATAAGGAGCGAATATTGACAGCGCTTACGATTCGTGTCCAAGGAGAGTCTGCAGGCGGGCATCGATAGCAGGGATGACGTCCTCGTTAGGAACTTGTGTAAGCACATCGAGAGCGAGACACATTCGAGCCACAGAGCTGCTTTCCAGGTCCTATAGATTCGTTAGTTACAAGCAACTTGACAATCAGGTCGCTTGCCTTGCGCAACGTGTTTACCAACATGAGTTGAAGTTCATGATTTGGAGGCATCAGTTCCATACAAAAGATGTAACCTGTTTGCCAAGTTGACTCAAGGAGCCACTGGCATGCGTAAACACCTGTACCCACCAATCTTCTTGTCCATTGCAGACTGACCGAGCTCTGCGAGATTCACGGCGTGTGGGAAGGCGAATTCCAGGTCGCCGGGACCGGCGGTGGACAGAGACATAGTGCAATGTAGAATTAAAATCAAGCATTCCTTGCAGTCCTTCTGCAAAGGTTCGGCTTAAAGAGCAGTTAAAGCATGTCTGAAAGGCTTTACGCACGATGGACAGATGTCGCCGCTGGAGATTGCGGCGGATAACGTCGAGCTCGTTCAGGAGAATCTGGTCGGCGGCTTGGGGGGATGTCGCGTTCTCGACCTTACGCACCAGTGCGTACTGCGCGCGACTCATCGCGCCGGACGAGATGAAAGGAACGTCCATGCTGACTATGGCTGGTGCAAGGTTGGATGGACCAGGGAAAGGTTGTGCTACCTGGCCACCGCTGCCTACGAGCCAACTGTGATGCTGAAATAGCGTTGCTCTGGCGGGGTGCTGTAGCTAACCTCCCCTAGTCGGATTGACAATGAAAAGTGGAAAGACCGTCGTTTGGAGTGAGCCAATCAACAATAACTCATGTGCGATGATGCCACGATGTTGGGGAGACTCCAAAGCTCGAGTAAGAGGTCGTCGGGCTGACCACCAAACACTTTGCAACACCACCACCACCATGTCCCAGTCACTAGATCAAGCAGCTGCGGCTGCAGCACATTCATTCAACAAAATTCTAAATCAGCACAAGTCATCGAAATCAAGAAGGTCCGGGGACCCGGACGAAGGTCTGAAGAAGCTCAGGCGCATGATCCTTGTGGAGGGTGTTCCATCCAAGATCGTTCGTACCGACGCAACGATCAACCGACCAGCCGCTCAGTGATCACTTCTGCAGGATTCTACCCTCCGCCCTCGGGTTTGGAAGATTCTCCTACGGGTCGACGATATTTCGGCAGAGACATTTTTACAATACGTTGCTCGTGGTCCATGTGAAGTTCGGGAAAAAATCAGGAATGACACCTTCAGGTGAGTTTCGTTCATTTCAACTGTACCCTGCTCATCTATGTGAAGGACTCTGGCCACAGATCGTGGTTTCAAGGAGCGAGTACGTGAAGATATGCTTGTTCGGCTCCTAGATGCTTTTGTATGGCGGAACCACGGTGCGATGTCATTCACCTTCATGAATCGTCGGTGGAACTCAAGATGTGTCGGCTTACAGACCGCCAGGAGACTCAGCAACTCGGTTTCACCTACGTTCAAGGAATGAACGTACTTGCTGCACCATTCTTGTACACAATGCCCTCCGAACTGGAAGCATTCTTCTGCTTCGCCAAGTTCATCGAAGAATCGTGTCCCCTTTACGTGCAGCCCACGCTAGAAGGGGTACACAGAGGCCTCAAGGTTTGTTCCCCATCATTATTCCCAACGGCAGAGTGGACGATCACAATTCACAGCTTTTAGATCGATGTCTGAAAATAGTGGACCCCGAGCTTTTCGCTTATCTTCGAATGAAGAACCTCTCTGCCGAGATCTACGCTTTTCCATGTTTGTTTCTCCCTTGGTCGTTTCTAAGCTTACGTTCACTAAGATAAACTTTGCAGCTGTCCTTACCTTATGCGCATGTACACCACCTCTCGACCAAGTTCTGATGCTATGGGACTTTCTTCTGGCTTTTGGTGTACACTTGAACGTACTGTGCGTGATCGCACAATTACTTCTCATTCGAGAAGAAGTCATGAGTTCCCCGAGGTTTGATCGCCGTCCAATGCTCATGCCACCACTCTAATACCAGCCCTCCCAGTCCCATGCGCCTCTTACGAACTTTTCCTCCGCTTGAAGCTATCCCAGTTATCGGAATAGCAGTCACGCTTGTACGAGATTTGCCTTCGGAACTCTACGACGAACTCGTTCGACATCCATACGAAATCCAAGACCTCTGAGACAAATTGGTTCCGCGATACCTATCACCCTATCAGTGTTCATCATGCTGGTCGCAGGCGTTCAGCAAGTTCATTGTACCCAAATCGTGTAGCATACCGATTTTAAGCAACTGCACTGTGCATGTAAGTTATGTAGTATTTTCCTTCTCGCATAGTTTACCCTCCTAATCTCGACTTTGCGGGCCTTTTGGTGTACCATTCTGTCCCTTTGATACCGCCGTCACTTGAAGTCCTATCTTGTCACTCCACCATGTCCTACTTCTCCAAACAATGATCATCTTATACAGCGTCTATGTCTACACGTACGGAAACATGCTTGTGTTACAGTAATGGTATATGGTATGAACGGTGATTCTGACCTGAGGCTAGTGCGATCAAGTACTGGTGTTCTTCCATGGGAACAGCGTGCCTTCACCCGGCTTGTCAATGCCTCGCTCAATTCATGCGAGCCTTTTCCAAGTTGCTTGATCGCAGGTTTGTCTCGACTCTTTCCCCACCTGCCCTGAGTAACCCGCCCGTGACAAGTATGGTCTGCGACGAGACGATTCTTCAGTCCACGCGCATGTAACACCAGGAGACATACCCTTCCGCGCACGTCCGCACAGATGGTATTCTGATGCATGAGACAGTGCGTTGTTGAATGCAAGCCGAGAGACTCAGAACGTCTGATACTCTTTTACTAAAGTGGGCAGTTCACTGGCGACGTCATATGGCATTCAAACACTTACCAGCGCATTACCATCTGTGCATTTCAAATGTTCCAGGGAAAATTCACCAGTGGTAAGCTAGCGATATTGCAACGCAACTGACTCGTGGCGTAAGACTCCAGGTTTTCCCGGACGGCGCAGTGGTATAGTCATGGGATAGAAGTAGTATGTATTTGGCTCCAAGAGAGCCATCGTGAACTTACGGCAAACACTTTCAATCATGCTGCCTGCACACATCGACATTGTTAGCTCCCCACAAACGTTCTGTCAACAGCTGCAAGAGTACGTCCTTCCCCGGGGTGCCGACGATACAAGCGACCTCCATCGATCCACCAAGACTATCGTCATGCACCGTCGGGTGGCCCAACCATTCGTCAGGACCCCTGCGGGGCCCGCCGCTTTCCAATTCGACAGGCGCGGGGACGGCGGTGGACTCCAGCAAGCCATGGCGCTGGTGAGATCGTTCTAATAGGTCCTGCACTTCCGATCGGTTGACACCAGGGGCATACGCCGTTTGGTCTCCCCTTCGGTCTACGACTAACATGCCACGCGTGATTTCACCCGTCCTGAGGCAGAACGTTTACTCCTTTTCATATTCCTCGAAATTAATCCCATACCTTTCGATGTCAAACCTGCGTTTGACGGCCGCCCAGCCAGGTGACAGCCCCGGCAGAGCGTTTTCCTCGACGACAGCTTCTGGAGGATTCTCGATGGCGCACCAAACGGCGACCACATCGTGGAGTTCCAAAGCATCCTTGCCGAACGTGATCATAAGTTCTCGTGCGCGTTCCAAGAATGCGCTTGTAAAATGGGTTACAGGGGCCTTGGCTGAGCCGACGGAAGGGCGCCGGGTGGAATCAAACGCAGGGTCGATGTGATGGATATAGAATGGGAAAGGGAGCTCGTGCAGGGTTGAAACATCTAGCGTGGTGAGAAGGACGCGTTCTAGAGGAAGCCCGGTCCCCGGTGCCACGGGACAGAGTAAATCCTTTGCTGCGAATGGGTCGGCGAAAAAGTTGACTGCACCAGGTAGAATTAGAATGGTTTTAAACAATACTAAAGGTGCGATTTCTTACACTCTGCAACTGGCGTCGTGTTTCCTGGGACGTCCAAGGCACCCCCTAATATAACGACTCGGCCAATTCGCGCTCTTATTGTTTGATGGTGGTGGCGGTTAAGCATGGCAAGGTTTGTCAAGGGTCCAAGAACAATGTATGTGACGCTCCTCTCCGGCCTTGCTTCGAGAAAATCCAAAACGACATCGATTGCGGATTTCGTAGTCGTAACGAAATTAGGTTCGAAACGCTCATATTCAGATAAGGGGACACTCAGGTCAGGATGGCGTTCAGTGATTTCGCCTAGACCATCTCTGTAAAACGTGGAGCAAATTCAGAATATTTTCTCAATGATATCAACTCACTTTCCATGGAAATATTGGGCGTAGTGGAGATCCCCCTGGAGTGGGCCGCGGGGGCCAAGCGCAAGGACAGGTGGAACATCTGGGGTATAATTTGGGAACCTTTCCTTGTCCTCCGGGTGTGCAGCAATGTGACGACCGACAGCCTGATACAACTTGTAAACATTCGCGCTGTTAGCCAATCGCAATTAGCAAAGCTCGGGCAGACAGCGAAATGACCAACTATGCCGCGTGTACATCTGTATTGCCTGGGCCATCGCGTTAATCATTCTTCACCCCACTGGTAGCCCGTGAGTACGCACCGAAAGATACCACGATAGCAAGGATTTCAAGCTCGGGGGAGGCGAGTGCTAACAGGCTTAATAGCTAGATTTTAGAAATTTGCAGATGACTAGATGACGCATAAACCCGAACATAGCGAGAACATCGTCCACACCAGGGTCTGTGTCAACTCCACCCCATGTCAAACGCATGGCACAACAAAGACATCGGTCGTACTTACTGATGACTGGGGTCTTTCGTCGATTTGAAGTCATCCCTGTCCACAGAGATCAAGAGCTCAACGTTGGATCGTGAAAGCCGGCAGGGATTGATGGTAAGATACAACTGATTCAGCTTCCCACTCAGTCTAAACCTTGCCCTAAACGGAGCGCTTGAACTTTGGACTATAAATGGTGTGGCGTCGTTCGTAGAAAAAGAGAAATTGAGGGTCACCCCGGGCCTATTCACTCAGCATAAAGATCATGAATTGCGCATCCATACACGAGACTAACCGTAGCCTAACTACGAGCTGTGGAAAAAGGTTGTCAGTGAACAACTTCGACGAGTCGCAGGAAGGATCAGAGATCTTGGTGGAAAATTGTCTCATCGGGCGAACCCTCTGAAGTAGCAAATATTGAAGAATAACATCATACAGAATGAAAAGTCGAGAAGAGGTGCTCACCAGGACATGAAACAAATTCGAATGAACGACTTGAGAGAACAACTGAAGTGAGTCAAGCAGCAGGCGGAAATAGCCGATAAACTGTGCAGTCATGTCACAGTGGCTGTCACGTCACGCGATCGTTGTATGTGTCCTCATCGACATCGACTCGGAACAACCTTATAATCAACGATGGCGGAATCACTACGTTTTCTTGGCTCGTTGCCCGGCCACAAGGGCTGGGTTACCGCCATTGCGACCTCCTCAGAGAACCCCGACATGATCTTGACTGCCTCTCGTGGTATTATCTTTGCACTCCGCGTTCTGGCTTGTTTTGATGCTCCATATCGCACACAGACAAGACGATCATCGTCTGGCAATTGACCCGTGATGAAGATACATATGGGTACCCAAAACGTATCCTGCACGGACACAACCACTTTGTCTCGGACATCGTCATCTCCTCCGATGGCCAGTTCGCCCTCTCTGCATCTTGGGATCACACTCTTCGTCTCTGGGACCTTAACACTGGTCAAACTACGCGTCGATTCGTCGGACACAGCTCGGACGTCCTTTCCGTCAGCTTCAGCGCTGACAACAGACAGATCGTCTCCGGTTCCCGTGACAGAACCATCAAACTCTGGAATACCCTCGGAGAGTGCAAATATGATATCAAGGACGATGGCCACACCGAGTGGTATGTGGCCGTTGACGTGCCCCTTGACATCGTCCTGATTCTGTTTGCAGGGTATCTTGTGTGCGGTTTAGCCCAAACGTCTTGAACCCTGTCATCGTGTCTTGTGGTTGGGACAAGGTTGTCAAGGTGACGTCATTGAATCTTTCCACTCACATCGTAGATTCTTATTTTTAACACAGGTCTGGGAGCTTTCCAAGTTCAAGTTGAAGACCAATCACTATGGCCATACCGGCTATATTAACACTATCTCTGTTTCCCCCGATGGCTCGTTGGCTGCCTCAGGTGGCAAAGATGGTATCACCATGCTTTGGGACTTGAACGAGGGCAAACACCTCTACTCCCTTGAGGCAGGCGACATCGTCAACGCCTTGGTTTTCTCCCCTAACCGATACTGGTTGTGTGCCGCCACTGCCAGCTGTGTCAAAATCTTCGACTTGGAGAGCAAGTGCGTTGCTCACTTTGCTCATGTGTTCCATGCAAACTTCTTTACAGATCGATTGTCGACGAGCTCAAGCCCGAATTCGTAGACGTGAGCGCCAACTCGCGGGAGCCAGAGTGTGTGTCCATCGCATGGTCTGCCGACGGCCAGACATTGTTCGGGGGCTTTACTGACAACCTCGTCCGTGTCTGGACTGTTACTGCTTAAAATTCCCCATGGGAAGTGAGGACGAGTGGGGCATTCACTGTATAGTATCTTTACTGTAACAGGCTGAGGTATATTCACTCCGATTGCATTCTTGCACATCACTGCGATTCATATTATGCTCCCTCGGCTTCCATCATATTGCGCCTGCGCTCGTTAAAGTCCCAGCGATCAAGCCCTCCAAAGTCGATCCTGATGGCGTCAGTGGCCAAGTTGACTTGCAGTTCGCAGATGTGCGACACCCGTGCTCGCCAACTATCCCCGCTGTTGACTGGCATGAGTTTCGCACGAGACGAGAAACCCACGAACTTACGTCGCCGTACCGTACATGTCTCCGCTTTTGCTGACGACGCGCACGCATTGATCGGTATTCGACTTTTGGTCATATATCCACACATCTTTGCCTTGATAGACCTCCTGCCAACCACGGTAGTCCACGAGCCTGTTCGGGGGATCGACACGTCTGTCTCCATGAGGGAGTGTTGGGGATAGACGAACATCGACGTCGTTGAAAAGGCGCAGAGCCGTCAGGTTTGAGATGTTCGCCAGTAACTCGCGCTCCTGCAGGGAAGACGGGTCTATGATGTGGAAGATAGCAGGGGGACCGTCTTCGTCCTCGTCCTCCTCGTCCTTGTCATCCACCCCATCATGATCCGTTGGTCTCGACGCGTTTTCTGAATCGCCTGCCTGATCGCTGCCCTGGATCAATTCTTTCTCGCTCTCCTCAAGCCGGGTGCAAAACGCTGCCCAGGCAGGTCCATCGGAAAAGTCAGTGCGGACAATTAGACCCAACTCAGGCACATCGCGACTAACTCCATCCAGCGGATCCGCGTCGTTCTCAAATCCCGCGGTGGACGTTGGCTCTGGCAAGACTCCCTGGGAATGAAAACTGATCAGCAAGACACCTGGCCAGCGGCGGTATACTTTTACATGTCCGGCCAGTGGACCACCTGACCTTACCGCGGCCCAGAATTGTTGCGCTATCCTCAATCTCCATCTCCTGCGGCCTTCTGTTGGAAAGTATTGTTTGGTTTCAGCGTAGTTTTTCTACCCCAATTTGTGAGTGCCTCGTTCTTTTGGCGTACTTTTGCACTCACGATAATATACGGGATGAGAGGTGATGACATCGCCAGCTCAGCTGTTCCATCAATTCGGGGTGAAGCTCATCGGGTGTAACATGCCGGCGTACTATCGCCACCACATGGCAGCGGTGAACTCCTATTGGCGAACGGCGTTGTATCATTCATGGGCGGTCATTTATTCTCGTTACAGACCGTGATCGATCAAGTGAGACTAATGAACGTCTCTCAGCGTTTCAGTGGCTGATACGCTGCGGGGTGATCGCAGGTCGGTGTTTGCGCGACTCGATCTAATGCCTTTGCGTCCGAATCCCATCACAACGCCGCGCTGCGTTGCGATTCTCCTTCCAGACGCACGGGGTGATAGAGTTGCACACCAAACTAGAAACGGACCGTAGTCCGGTGGGCACGTTGAGCAGCTGTTGTCCGCATGACCACCTCGCCAGCAGTCTTTTCCACAAGTTGAGTACTCCACACCTTTATATTTGCATCTTGCCTATTCTAGAAGCTCTACCTGCTCGTTATGTCCCCATTTTACGTGACAAACCGGTTACCCGAACAAGATGTGAGAGTCAAGTGTGGAAGCGACCGTCGGCCCTCCGTACATGCACCGTGTCGGAACCGGAAGCTTCTAGCCTATCGATATAAGCGATGGAGTTATCTTCTTACCAGTTTGTTATTCTTGGCCCTCGTCTTCTTTATCGACTGCGGTGCCTGCACAAGAAATGGCACCTCCAAAGGGAACGACTGGTGCGCTGTGTCCTTGGATGGTGCTCGAAACTTCTCTCACCTATGACACTGCTACCTAGGGTCTCAACTTACCCGACGACAATGGGTTTTCGCTTTTGCCCTCGTGACGACACTGTTCTTTACTTGTGAGTTGTCTGCCGACGCCGCTCCATGACAAAGGCAAGACCCTAACGGACATGACAGGGGGCTTCGCGTATGGTGTGAGCGCTACGCTGTGCCGCACGGAACTCTACGTTGATGACGATCTTGACTAGCTTCTTGATGTCCTCAATGCTCATTTCCAGACCGTGTTCGGTATAAACAAGCTGCAAAGCACAATGCTTCAGTTTGCTTATTTCGTGAGCAAGCAAAGCGGGCGGGTACAGAAGTTTTCCTAACAGGCATATCAGGGAGCATACTTTGTGTGGGCGCCTTTCGCAGGATACTTTGTGAGTCCTTGGTTCGACAGACCCGGATGACGCTGACCCAAGACAGATGAAACGCGTAGGATACAAGGTAACCTATTCGATGTACAACCGCTTCTCTCTGTTGATGAGACGGACAGAAAGGCATACATATCGGCTTGACTCTGTATTCGCTCGGTGCTATATTCTTTTGGCCGTCTGCCAAGTTCGCCAAGTATGGTGGGTTTGTTGGGAGTACGTTTGTCATTGGTACGTGTATTGTGGACGCAGTCATGGACGCAACATCATCATGCCCCCAGGTTGTGGTCTGGCCACTCTCGAGGTCGCGGCAAACTCGTACATTTCGGTCTTGGGAACCCCTCACTACGCAGCCGCTCGTCTGAATTTCAGCCAAGGCTTCCAAGGAGTGGCCAGTTTCTCCGGACCTCTCATTGCATCGCGATGGTTCTTCACAGGCGAGAATGCCACCACACTCGGTACAGTGCAGTGGTGTGTTTCCACCCACAATGATATGTCGCGGACAGCTTATCCGATTTTGCAGGGTTTACCTTGCCGTCGCTGGCCTTGGTGTCGTTCTCAACGCTTTATTCTAGTACGTCACCTCTGCCCTTCACCATTCCTATGTTTATACAAGCGTCCTTCAGCTTCGCGACGCTGCCCGAAATCACTGAAGATGCCCTGGCCGAGGAGATGCAAGACGCAGGACTGCAGGATGACCAAGGTTCGTTCTGGAAACAATACCGGTGTATCTTTGGTTTCGTCGCACAGACGGCCTACGTGTGAGTTTCCAGCGCATGTTCTGGCAACTTCTTTTGCCTCACACGAACTATCAGTGGTGCCCAAGTCGGTGTAGCGGCGTTTGCTGTCAATTTCTTCGTCGATCAAGGCGTTGGCATCAATCAGTCCAGAGCGAGCGAGCTGTTCTCGTTCTGCCAAATCACGTTCACCGTCGGACGGTAAGGTTTCGTGTCCGCGTTTGGCATGGGTGTATGAACTCGTCTCTAGATTCGTCGGCGTGGCGATTCTCAACTTTATCGACCCAGCTTTATTGCTCGCGATCTATGGCTTCTTCTGCACCTTGTTCTGTCTCTTGGTCTCACAGCTGCCGGGATATGGTGGTGTGGGATGCCTGTTTGGCCTGTTTTTCTTCGAGTCTATCTGCTATCCGTGTATTTTCACTCTTGGCACCAAGAACCTTGGCAAATACACAAAGAAAGGATCAGGTTTGATAGTCATGGTAAGCCCTGGTCATGTGCTCACCTCACAGCTTACACGGTCGGTGATAGGGTGTCGGAGGTGGTGCCTGGTACCCATCTGCACAGGGTGCCTTGGCTGATTTGACATACACTCGTCGGTCATATCTTGTCCCCATGTCAGGGTACATTGCAATGATGTTGTATGCAGTGTGAGTGCCCATGTTTTTCTCTGCCATGCTCCTCCCTGAGGCTCTTCCAGTGGTCTCGTGGTGGACCAATCAATAAAGAATGGTTTCACAATTAGGAATCGCGACGAGTTGACCGAGAGGAAGGCAGCGATGGAACATGACGCCAAGGTTGCCGACGACATCGTCCCGGATACACCACAAGAGAAATCGTTCGCGTAGAGCCCCAAGAGGATGGGTCGCCCAAGATAATGAGGGCAGATTTTTTTCCGGGTTTCGAGGATTTAACGACTCAACGATATTCCGGATGTATATGAACCTGTATCGATTAAATTCCAACACATTTCTATCAGAGTTAGCTACCTAGCATCCAGTGAGACTGATTAAACTGCCGAGGTTCTTGAGCCCGCTATACGATCTACGACCTACAGCGATACTGTCAAGGGCTGAGTCGACGCGTGAGTAGCATCACGCACCGGTCGTATGTAGGGTAGTGACAAAAAGGTACCGACGACAGGGAGTTGTCGCAGGAACGTCAACACAACGGGAAAGAAGTCGCTGCATCGCAAAAGACGTGAGACGCGTCCCGCAAGACCGTTCCAAGTACACGAGCGCACCCAAAGAGATTCAAGAACCCAAAGGTCTCCACGACCATACCAATGAACGGGTATTTGAAAAAGACGAGTAGGACCCCGCCGAGGAAGCACGCCGTTCCGCGCAGCTTTTGCTTGCGGGCGAAAAAATAAAACGTCTTTTGCGGACCGATGATGAGTGTGAGACCCGAGAGGAACAACATCTGGGGTGTGTGAGTGCCTGAGCGGGTTGGCGTGGTGGTAGACTGACGTTTCCGAGTGCGAGTAAGGCAGCGTCGAAGAAGAGCATTACACCCAGGAACATGAATATCGTTCCAAACGTCGTGAGCGCGACACCGATCTCTGTGCGTACAGAACGGTGAGTTGAGCAGGTATGAATTAGACGGGGCACCGACTCTGTGCATCGGAGAGCCACATTGTGGATGTTTTTTGGTCGTGGTCAAAGGGGTGAAGTGTGGTGTCAATGAATAGTTTCGTCGCGTGCCCGCTGGACACGTCACCGCCACCTCACCACCGATTAATTCAAGATTAGTGACCACCACAACCTTAATAATAAGAGTGTCACTAAGAAGGTACGTATGGTATCAGCAACTGTGTTATTAGTAAAACAACAGTCCATTGGTATGTAATGCAGTTTACAGAATAGAAAGAGTATAGAAAACATGAATAAATGACGCTCTGAAGGCCGTCCGATATTTACCAAGGGGTATCAAGAACATGCAAACACCAGCATGATGTGAGGCCTCATGCCTTGAGCATCGCTCCACCGTCGCGCTTCTGTAATTCCCTGCCAGCAATAACCCTATCGTACGAATCTTTCAACGGGCTCCTGTGCGTGAGAATCGACATGTGGGTGCTCAGATAAGGAGGCGGGAGCAGTGGATGAACCACCTCAAAACCAGCAGAGATGCTTGGGAAGTGAACAGAGTATTGTGGAGTGGATGGACGTGTGGTGGGAAGGTATGCCAACGAGGACAGCGCTTGGACAGAGCTAGAGGACAGTGTGCGATGGCGGTCGTGTGCTTTCCCGAGGAAATGTGATTGGATTTGTGCTTGACTCGGAAGGGTGGCGACCGAATGCACAGAAGAAACCGAGGTTCGACGATTTGGCGCAGACTGTGCGCAAGTCGTCTTTACGCTGGATGGGGAGGTTGAAAGCTTCTCCGCCTGATCACGGCCAGGTGACGGCACGGGCGATGCCTCGGAAGTGACCGTCAATGGAGCGAGGGGTACCACTTTGGGTGTCATCGGCACACCCTGACCAAATGATTGTCCACGGATCAGGGGATGCGGCCGTAACGGCACCTCTGATCTACTGGAGGTGGAATGCATGGAGGGAGGTCGGGTCATTGATAGACGTTTATAGGATGGACGATGCGTCCGATGAGTGGGTGAGGTGGCCGCTGAGCGGGTCTCCGTGATGCGCGATTCGGTGAAGTGAAGCTGTGAGTGATGGGCTAGGTCTGCATGACTAGATGGTGGCGCTGCCGCAGTATGTGAGGCCTGTGGTGCACGTGCAGCTGACAGAGATGTCTTCGTGGGCGCTTCTGGTGGTCGGATAGTAGGCACGCGAGATAGGGACTGAGGTTGTGCCCGTGGCGTATCTGGGCGGGGTAGGTATCCTTCGATGGAAGGGGGGATGGACTTGCGTTGGTCGATGGGTGTCTGGCCGCTATCGGAATCAATGCTGTTTGGTGTGACCACACCGCTTTCGCTGGACACCCATTCATCATCTTCGTCTGCAAGAGGGCTAGCCAGAGTGAATCCGGCCTTTGTCCTTCCGCCCTGCTGGCGTTGGGTCTCAGGTGGAGCATAGCGATGAGCCTGTATGTGTTCTCTAGAGGCCACCCGTGCTGTGCTATTCACCCGGCGCAGTGGGGACGTATTCCGCAGGTGCGACTAGACAGAACGAAAAAATGTTGAGGAAAAAAAAGACGATTGGTGGAGGGCTGCGCACTTCGAGTACATGGCCGACTTTCTTTGTTTTTTCTGGCTGTTTCGGCGGTACGGGGTCTTTCTGGGTGAAATGTAGGTTGAGTGGGGCCTTTGAGGAGCCGGAGGAGGAGGAGCGGGAGTGTGTTCGGGGGAGGGCGGTCGCACCAGGACGATGAGACTTTGGCATTGGGATGAGAACGGTGCGAATTAGTTCTCCGCAGTGTTGCCACTTAGACTTTATATGCTTATCGTCATGTCAGGATAGCACTAGAATGCTAATATGTAGTACTATTAGTGTGGGGTTCATGACACAGATCAGCGCTGCAGGTAGTACTACGGCCATGTTCGAGACCGGCTCAGCTCATTAATGCTTGGAGCTGGACCGTTATTCCGTGCCTCGTTGCTGTGAGCATGTTTCTATTTCGATCGCTCCGTCCTTTTCATCCAACCGTAGTGGTACGAACGTGCAAACCACCGCCCCGCTCGTCGCCGACGTAGCGCCTATCAGATTAGATCAGATGGCAAAATTGATCTGTCGTTTCCCGCGCCTCCTTCATCCCCGACGCCATGGAGAGAGTGCAATTTCAACAAGAGCAGGCGAGCCCAGCACACCCTCGTGATTGAAATACGTCTCATGGCATAACCAGATGCTCGCAGAGCTCAAGGACTTGGTCCAGAAAAGCATTTTCACCCAAGTGTGTCGCGCAAACTAGCCTCACAACTAGCAAAGACTTACTCTCCATGCGTAGGCTGAGGTGAAACAAGTCATGAAAAAACGGACCCAGTTCGAAACAGCCCTCGTACGTCGAGTCGCAAAGAAGTGTGACTTTCTGCGGTATGCAGCATATGAAATGGGTCTCGAACAACTGCGACGAAAACGACTACAACGCCTGAGTACGCCCCCGAATCTGTATGGCCCACTGTCAACTTATTCTACGCGTCTTTCCAGACCTTCCAAAGTCAAGCACTACGATATCAGACTATGCGCTCGTCCGAAGGCAGTTCCAGATATTCGAGCGTGCACTCAAGAGGTTCAAGTCAGACGTTGGTCTTTGGATACAATACGTCCAAGTGGCGAAACGCGAAGGCGCACGCGCTTTGGTGGGGCGAATCACCGCACGGTAGGCTTCAGCTCTTTTGGTCGGGCGATGGGACTCACCTTGCGAGAGGCACTTAGGGCTCTGCAACTTCACCCTCATGTTCCCTCCTTTTACATCTTGGCCGCATCGCATGAATTATCACACATGTCACCGTCTGCTGCTCGCTCGTTGCTACAACGCGGGCTTCGACTGAATTCTGACAGCGTAGAGATGTGGAGGGAGTACATCCGGATGGAACTTGGTTTCATTGAAGGGATGCGAAGACGATGGGGTGTTCTGGGAATTGACTCAAAGGAAGACGAACAAACTCGGGAAGAAAAAGGAGCTGCGGCCGACCTCGATCTCGACGGTGATGATGATACCATTGTCGTTGACGAACAGAGAGAGAGGCCACCAGACGAAGTCATCGCTGCAGAGAAAGGCGGCGATGAAGGTGAGGCGGCGCGCAAAGCAATCATGGATGGCGCCATAGTCAACTCTGCATTGTCGAGTGCAGCAAAAGGTGTGTATATCTATGTCGTACCCTTGGAGCAATGGTATAACTACTTTTCGTCAAGCACTACCTACAGTGAAGCTTTTCGTCGAACTGGAAGCTCTCATTCGCAGTTATCCGTGTCAACTCCATCTTCGTACTACACTTTTGGACCACCTCTATTCTTTACTGCAAGAAGCGTTACCTGATGATCCTCGTGCAATCCATATGCATGCAACTAGACGACTCCGTGAACTTACCCTTCCTACACAAGCAGACAAAGATACCACTGAAAATGATCCTCAACCGGTGGACAGTGAAAAGCTGATTGACGGCCTCCAGTTTGCCAACGAGCGCCTTACATCGGCTGTCATGGCCTCTTGCCATACTTCCGTAGTGGACAGCACGCCCACCGCATTCCATCCCAACATATCCGAGCTATACGCTGATTTTGTATCCGAATGGTGTCGGTCTCCAACGCTCGAGCCTAACGTGGTGAGGCAGATTCTCGATTTCGCGCTCTTGGCTCGCTAGCTGACCGCGACTACCTCACAGAAACGGTATTTGATAGGGTCTTTACAGGCCCTGGCACAGGACTCGGATGCATCACCGGTCTTGCAAGCCATGCACGTCCGTTTACTCTTGCGCGAGAATGCATCGCCGAAGAGGACACTGAGGTTTGCCAAAAAGTATGCTGCTGCCTCGGCCTCGCCTAGCGTATGGCTTGCCCGGCTAGATGCCGAGCATGCGTGCGACGAGGGTGACGTCAAGTGCGCTTGGGCGTCCGCGCGCAACGCCGTGGTTGCAAGCCAAGACCTGTCCGGTGCCGAAAAGATTTGGTTATGGGGACTCGACCACCCATCAAGCGACGTGGAGGATCAACAAGCTGTCTACGAGGCAAGTGATCCTTGTACACGATAGTCCCGATCGCTGACATCGATCTGCGAACAGGACGTGCTGCATCACAGCATGAAAGATTCGGCTACTCGGACCATCCACGAGACGTTGCTCCTTCGGTATGTCTCCGAGGTGATATATGCTCAGGGCACCGACACCACCACGCGTCTCAAGCGGATACGGCACATGTCGAGCGCGTATCTCCCCACGGCGACCGTCTGGGAGCGCATCTTCACGCTTGAATGCGCGCGCGATGACCTTGGAGAAAAATCAATTCTGCTCGTCGTTTACGCGTATTGGAAAGCGACGGATGGGATCTCGGCAGCATCAGCTTGGGCTGGGTGGCTAATGGACCATGGGGATGGCAAAGGGGCAACGCAGGTCATCTCGAGTGCCATGGTACAACTGAGTGCCGAGGACAAGATTCGGTTGACAGAGGTGTGGAGTTCACGGCTAACTGGGAGCCAGGCGAAAGGTGGGGATGAGGAGGATGCCTCTGAGCAGGAAGACTTGCCGTTGACATTGGACGTCACTCTAGCTTGATCGAATGCAATCATTGACTCTACCCGCATGGGTCTCACTTTGAAATACGCGCTCGACGAGTGCTACAGCAGGCTTCAGAGATCGACACGTCAGGTATCGAAATGCCAGAAAAGAGATGATAATGCAAGTGAAGAATACATGGGCTATCGTCTACTCGTCTGGCACCTCGATCTCGCCCGAGTTGATGCCATCAATGACATCGTGAGGTGGCTTGCCATCGACCGTGCACCCAACGCTCTGTGCAGTGCCCAGGATCTCCTTGACACCACCAGCCAAGTCCTTTGATAGTGACTTGGACTTCATCGTCCGGGCAATGTCAAAGATCTCGTCGAGCGAGACGTTGCCCGAGTGCTTGATGTTTTTCTCCTTCTTGCGGTCACGGGGGGGCTCTGCAACGAAGCTCAAGCAGATGCGAGAGAGAAGGGCAGAGAAGGGCGCGCACCCTTGAGAGCCCGGATGACGAGCGAGGAGGCCGAGGGCACGACCGAGACGGCCGCTTGTCGGTTCTGGATCGTGAGCTGCACGGTGACCCGTAGCCCCTTCCACGCGGAGGTCGCTTTGGCGATGTCTTCTCCGACCTTCTTGGGTGACTAGATGCGCGAAGATGTGAGCGCGCGCGATCTCGACAAGTAACATGGCGATGCGACACACCAGACCCAGAGGACCGATTTTGGGGGCAAGCGCAGAGGAGGCACCGACTTCACCGCCGGTTGCCCGGAGGTAGATGATTTTGACTTCGGAGGGGTCCTGCGAGCGTTGTGAGCGAGCTAAAAGACACGCAGAGGGACGGATGTGCGCACGAATTTTGGGGCCATGTCTTGAGGACGGCAGGTGTGGAACGTCCCTCGTGTACTTGAGGTAGGTTGTGGCTGATAGAATAAGGTTCAATCTCCGCTGTGGTGCTGTACAGGAGGATGCCGCGCCGAAGAGTTGTTTGTACAGCTTTGGATCGATTTTGCAAAAAAGCGGGCGAGACCGACGAGTCTTATCCACAAAGCCATCTTAGACGGCGGTGAGTGCAATGGGTGAATGGACACCGCGGGAAGGGTCGCTTTACCCCCTGCATTCGAACACGCGGAGATAGATAATCTTGCTTTGCTGATAGGTAATCACCTCTCTGTCGTCGCTGTATCCTCCACCGTTGATGTCTAAAATGCCACATTGAAGCTGATATGCTTGAGCGTTTGATCGCCCATAATGACCGGATACCCTTGCTGCCGTAGGTTTTCCCAACATCGACGTATTCCGAACGTCTTTGATCCTTTGATTCATCTAGCGAAAGTCTGACCCGATTTCATTCGAGGTCGACACCTGGCATATCCGTGCTCGATTATCTTCGACGCATAATCAGATTTACCAGAGTCGAGGTGCGTCTGTGCGTTGCTCTGCCCTGCTCTGCCATCTAACAGCCTCTCCTTTACTTACCAAGAAATCGTGCCTGTTGCTCATTCTCCACTACGTGGATCAGATTTGTGCACGGATGCCCCTGTTTACGTTGTCTTCCCTCACCTGCCATCGATTCATCATCGCTTCTATCACGGTATGCAGCAAGGGTTTATGCGATACGTTTTGCACCAATAGCCTCTACGCACGTGTCGGCGGCATTCCCGTCTCAGAACTCAACGTCCTCGAACGCGAGTTTCTTCGCATGATCGATTGGCGATTAACGGTCAGCACGTTTTCTCAACCCCGTCACCCCTCCTATTTGCCCGATACATCTATCCCTCCCCCTATTTTTCAGAACCGGTCTTGACATGCCCGTCTTTTTTTTTTCTATTATTTTTTTGGTCGACTGCTCGCTTCGGCCGCTCTGGTCAGTGTACGCGCGAAGTCCTTCAAGAATACTACGTCAATCTCGTCCGCACGGATAGCAGTGGGAGATTTTTTATTCCTGGCTCACCTACCGTGGCCGACCCTGAAAGCAGCATGGCGTCACGCTCGCCCTCCCCAATCCAAGGCCAGACACCCACAGCCACAGATCACCCCGTCCGGTTCACCGCGAGCATGTGCTCATCATCGCACCACGACCCGTCTACGATCCTCGTCGACCCCGCCACACGCACACCTCAGCTCCCCACGCTGGAGCAAAATATGGCATTCGCAGACTTGCAGAGTTCACTTGGGGGAGGATCCGGTATTCGTTTCGGACAGCCTTAGATGAGAGCAATCATACACGATCTTTATAGAGGATGATGGAAGGGAAGGAGCTGTCGTCGTTTTCCACACGGGGCAGTGACATAGTAACCAACTGTATTTCTGCCTCACATGTCGAACTTGGAACAAACACTGATACTATGTAACAAAACACCACGACCCTTGGCAATGAACCAAACGAATGACTCTGCGATTTACTTACAATATTTGCTATGCTAGTAATGTGTTATGAATGAAGTGGGTTCAGTATAGAAAAATGTTACAGTCCTGTTGTCTGTGGTGGGGAGTAGTGGCAAATAAAGAAAAGAGTGTGGGTGATTTTCGGGAGTTTTCTCAGAGTCGCGGACTCGACAAAGGAAACGAAAAGATAAAAAAGGGATGCTCGCCTGTGCAGAAGCTGAGCACGCATCAATACGCAGAACAGGATTGACTTCGCACCGCAAGTATGGCTACC
>JBBPOD010000186.1:0-26109 GCA_038091255.1 Tylopilus intermedius | reverse complement strand
GTACTGTTTCTTGATGATCATTGGAACTAGGTAGCCCTGAGAGTCTCCATCGAATCATTCAATGATCGAGTTCAGTTCGAACAAGTCCCTACCGTGACCATTCTTCCCATACCTGAGCGTGATAGCCTTGTTTATCCAGTGACAGTTTGACACCGTTTAGATTTTAGAATCTGAAACAGAACGGCCCTTGCCAGCGCGACTTCTCCGACTGCCCGGGCCATCCAAAGACGCCAGTGGTTGATATTGCAACATCATCACTCGAAAAGTGCCTGCTCGCGGGAACATGATACGTTAACCACTTAAATACGAACGTCATTACCAATAATATGCATGCATTTTCCCTTCCCGTCCTTCATCATGCCAGTGTATGATTGGACAGCAACAAGCGCCCTAGCTCTCGGGTGTGTTGTCGTTCTATATATTGGAAGACATGCCTTCCAAAGTCGAACTGCTCGTCTGTTGCCTCCGGGACCACCTGGACTACCGTGGGTTGGCAACGTTATCGGGGTTGACAAAAGTGCGCCTTGGTCAACGTATGCTAAGTGGGCAAAAACCTACGGTAGGTCATAACCTGTTCAATCTCGTTTCCTCTACTCAACATGATCTCCGTACAGGTGACCTTATATATACTCGATTATTCGGTAGGGATATCATCATCATCAATTCCGAAAAGATCGCACAGGACCTGCTCGAGAACCGATCCAAGATTTATTCAGACCGTCCAGACATGATCATCAGTGCTATGTTTGTCCTCATTTTTGATCGTCACATTTCTAATCTCACCCCATTACTCTTAGGTGTGGACTGGGGTTTAGCTCTGTATTTCTGCCATATGGAGACCGATGGCGACAACACCGTCGATTTTTCCATCTGACATATCGGCCCGAGGCGGTGCCTAGATTTCTACCATATCTACACCAAAAGGCCTGCCATCTCCTCCAACTGTTGCTCGATACTCCAGAACAACTGAGCGGCCATGTATTCAAGCAAGTGCATGAGAATCATGGATGCGATAACAAACCTAATTCATCTTCACGCAGATACACTGCAGCGGTCGTCTTAAACAGCACGTATAGCTATGATCCAGCATCGGGAAAGGACGAATTGGTCGATATTGCAGCGAACGTGCTAGACATTGTTGTGCCTGCGCTGCGACCCGACATTGCGGTAATCGCTGGCGCATTTCCATGGTGTGAGTCGTCTCGGGTTTTATGCTTAATGGTGAGATGAATCTGTTTTAAAGTGCTTCGCCTCCCTTCGTGGCTACCAGGCATGTCATTCAAGAAGGAAATGGAGGTGGCACATGCGTATTCACAGCAGTATCTTGACCGTCCGTTTGAATACTCTCTTACGAAAGTGGTAAACATAACGCTTAGCTCAGGCTTCATGTTAACAATCATATTGTTCCAGTCGAGTGACGCACCATCCATGGTACATGACGCATTGCGACTCGCAGAAGAAAATGAAATGTCGCCTGATGAATCGTGGATGAAAGCACTTAAGGAGGCATCTGGCACCGGGTTTTTGGGTATGTTCCGCTGCCTCATACGATCATTCACTCACGATCGTGCGTGCACCAACTTAGCTGCATCAGAAACTGTACGTGAGATAACCGTAGTAATAATCGACGCTGACAATATAGAACCACTGGCAGTCTAATTCGGTACTCATGACATTCTTTTTAATGATGGTCATAAACCCGGAAGTCCAAGAAAAAGCACAAGCACAGATTGATGCGGTAGTGGGCAGGGACAGATTACCGACAATGGAAGATCGACCGTTGTTACCCCTCATAGACGCCATTTTTCGGGAAACCACTAGATATAGCCCCCCAACCCCCTTCTGTGAGTGATTCCCTCTTACGCATGGTTGCCAATCCCCACGAATCATCCAGCGGTTCCCCACGCCACTGTGGATGATGATTCGTATTGTGGATTCCACATTCCTAAGGGTAATTGTTGGTCATATTCTCGAGTGATGGAGCGACTAAGCATGACTTCAGGTGCTATTATCCTAGCAAATGTTTGGTCAGTATGTTCCATATATCGGAATAAAACCTATTGACAAGCTTTGCTAGGTCGATGGCGCATGACGAGTCAAGGTATCCCGACCCACAGGCGTTCAAGCCTGAGCGGTTCCTGAACGACGACGGTTCGTTGAAACCCAGCGTCGTCGAAGACATCGCGTATGGATTCGGTCGACGTCTTTGTCCCGGCAGACACTTTGCAGATGCGTCTATCTGGGCAGTCATCGCCAAGGTGTTGGCCGTGTTTAAGATATTGAAGCCCTTAGACGAACATGGGATAGAGATCCATGTGGAGCCAAGATTTTCTACCGGGCTCACGGTGTGAGTAACTTGAATTCATCACATACACTAATTTGATCATTTCTCACCAGACGTCCTCTTCCATTTGGGTACAGAATAGTACCCCGGGTGCCCGGATTGGATGCGGAGAAGTTGGAGAAATTGATCGTCGCTAGTACTCACTAGTCAACTTTTGGCTCACATTTTCGGGCGTCTGGGACGCCTGAAAATTGACATCACAGGCTGTTCCCTTTCAGAGAAGAACAAAGTGTAAATATTTATTGATCATTGACACTGATCAATTCAAAGTTTTGCGCGCTCACCGGCCGCCACACTGCACAACGCCTTGAAAAGGACCGTGCCAGGCAACGACTGGAATGAGAACGACGACGATGACAAGGATGAGACAAGACCAAGGTGGAAAGTCTAAGGATGAGCTGGTGAGACAAAGACGACGGCAAGCCTGAGGGACGATGACCACGATAAGAACAACGACGCCGCCCCGATACCCATCGCTCGCTACTACCACCTCTGCAGCTGCACGAGGGATCACTGTCCTGGGTGGATCATTTAAATTGCCATCGTCGGGTCCTTGTCGGGGTATGAACGGCGGATGTAACCATGCCAGCGTATTGGGGAAGAACGGCACAGTGAGTGTGACGAAGGCCTACGGCCTCCGTTTTCCGAGTCGAAGAATCGCATCGGAGAGGCGCGATGCGTTCCATAGCAGGTCTGTACTGGGAGCAACGAGGGCACCTTTAAGAGAGGCATACACTGCGACGAGTGACGGTGGCGAAGGGTGTTGCGAAGACACAATACGCGACCAGTCTGTATGCGTAAAGTCAGTGTATATACGCATGCATCGATATCGCTCATGGCCTACCAGCACGGGTTTGGTCCCAAGTCCACTCTAGATCGTGTTGCTCCTTGGTCGGCATCGCGTCGGGTTTTGAGCGACGTAACTGCTTCTCAAGCTGGAGCGCCTGCACCAGCCCGTCCGGAGGCGTGAGCTGCGGGGTGGGCAGGAATGAAAACTGCGGCCTGCAGTCTTGGCTATCTGAAAACAAGCACACTTTGGCGTCCTCTGGTATAATACGCAAAAAGGTCGTGATAATTGGGAATTGATTCCAGGACTCAGTGATTCTGACTCGGGCGTGTTCTGAGCGCATTGCTTGCCCCGTGTCCGTGACTACCACAAAGGCCAGAGCGTGGTACCCCTTCAAGTTCGTCCCAGATGGATCGCTCATGAGAGGTTTGAAGCCTGTAAGTTGGTCCCTCCCTTATTCAGACTATTCTGCGCTATCCCGCTACTAGTATGTGGCATCACCTTACGGGCTCAGAGCGAGAAGCTCAACCCATAAGTAATATACAAAATTGCCCCTGGCTAGACTGTTGTCAAATGGATAACCGCTCCTCATGCCTCAGGTACGATCGACTTCGTCGTATTGCGAGGCTAAAGTTACGACCAGCGGTAGTTGAGGACCGTGGTCAAATTCGCCCTCCACCATCGGGGCCATTAACATAGGCTGCCGCACGATCCTTCTGGCCCCATCCGCCATTGCAAATTCGAACTTGTCCACTAGTGTCGACAGAAACGCTTGTATCTGAATGAGACTGCCATTGGAAATCAGTAATGGACCCAGTTTCATACAAAAATGAATGCGTACGCAAAGCGCCATCCCAAGTACCCCCTGGCACCAGTAGAAAATGTCGTTCTTATCATAAAGTGTGTCATTAAATCCTTTTAGACAAGGTGAAAAGAAACGTACAAATGCGAGTATACCCCGATTCCCGGTAATTTCTTGTCTCCCATCCCATCGTCCAACCACCGTTCAGGTTTGAACGCATGCGCATCTTCTCCCCAAATATCCGTGTTCCTGAAAAACCACTCTTGGTTATTTACCCAACATGTTCATGGGATGACGGAACTCACCGATTGTACGCGGCGTTGGATATTACAATCTCCGTGCCTCCGGGAACATGTACTTCATTGATCTTAGCACCGGATCGCGTAATGATTGGCTTGGAAAGGGGGAGGATATCGTCTTGAAGAGCTTTTCGAACCAAATGAGGTGCCGTTGGGTGCAGCCATAATCCTTCCTTGAGTGGGCAATTCGAATGTAAGTTGGATGGTGCATGCAAAGGGGATGAATACCTTGATAACTGCATTCAAATACGGCATGTCTTCCAGATCTTTCGCTTTGAACTGTGAATCGCCGCTCGCGCAAACAGAGGCTTGTGTCTTCCTTATCTCATCCCGTAATCTGGACTGAATGATTGGGTGCCGCGCAAGCTCGAATAAAGTCCATGATATCGTAGTTGAGGTAGTTTCATTGCCAGCAATGAGAAGGGTTCTGTATCACATAGTTGATTGAGTATAATAGAATGGAAGGGGAGAGGATCCCAACCGCATCTGTGCAAGCACCTCTTCGTCAGATAACTTTATCTTCGCGTCTGCATCCATGTTGGCCTTCACTATGTGGCGAGTCACCAAAGCTGGCCAACAACGAAGACCCAGAATACAAGGAAGCGCACCGAGCAGGGTCAATATATCTGTGTTACCCTTCCCTTGTAAAAGAGCCTTTCCTTTCTCCCGCACCAGCTCCATTGCTACTTCAGTGACCGCGTTTTTCACATCACGGGCGCGTGCGAGCCGGGGTGAGAGCCATTATCAAGCATCCACTGGTAGATATGTGTTGGGATGTGCTTGGACGCTACCAGTGCAAATAATTATGTTGCTGAAGGTAAAGAAAACACGTCACAACTGGGGAGAGATTATACGACAATACTAGGAAAATCACGGACAAACTCACAGATAATTTTCATACTTCTTTGCGAGTGGATGTACACTGGCACTGTCTTGTATGGTACCGAATTGGACATCAAACGCGGCTAGCAAGATGGTGCATACTTGGAGCATCTTCTCTATAAAAAACATACCTTGACCGAATGAATCCAACGCTCCACGCGATAGCCATGGCGTAACATTGATGATGGTACTTTGACTGTCACAGCCTTCCAGAGTTTCCATCCACCGTACACATATCGCATCAGCGCGATCCTTGAATATGGCTAAGAATGCTTTAGATTCCTTCGGTCCAAACCCAGGAAGTAGTACACTCCTTTGGCGCTTATGGTCCTCTCCTGTGAAACTATTATTTAGAGCAAGATTTACAGTGATAAGAACCACCGTCAGCCCAGATAATACCTCTACCGTTCAACATACGTGAAACAACGCGAAGATTGAGTGGCCTTGAATAATTATCCGAAAATGTGCTCAATATCCTTTGCAGTGCTTTCGGGTCCGTGACCATGAGTCTGTCTTCCTGCATATGGTGCGTGGGCTCAGGATGGTAGATATGGGATAGTACGATGACCTACTCCAAAGGCACTTTTGATCCGAACGACATTGCCATAAAGACTCTGCCATGCAATCTCTGCTTCACCTACTGGACGCTGGAGTAGCTCAAGCAAGTTTCCTAAACAGCAGTGAAGTGGTCGTTAGTATGACCAAAAGGAAAAGGTGAACATGTTTTACCATAGATGAATGATGGCGACCGCGGTCTATGAATATCGGACAGCGATGGACGGGTTAAATATCTGAACAGCGCACGAGCAAGAATAAGGGCGGTTAGGACTGCAAGTGTGTACGAAAAAGTCATCGCAGAGGAGATTATTTCTGTTCTCAGAGAGGCGTCCTTTTGTATGACTCAAAGACCTCGGAATTTGTTTCGGCCTCCTCTATCTGTATCGTTTCATGTCCATTCACAGCGTTCCGCGTCACTTCTTATCAGCTGGTATCGCCTCCTTTCGTCGATGGAGGAAGCAAGCTATTTTCAGCAGACAGCGGCCCACAGATGGGTTCAATGGAAAGCCAATGGGGCCCAGTCCCCAGAGATAAAACTCACCCTAAAAGTTTCCGGAGAGTTGCGGATGCAAACCTAATGCCAAGTGGTTGCCTAGGCTGGAAATTAGACTGTCTAATATGAGAAGTGTTGGAGATGCCGCGGTCTCGCGTAGTTAGTGTCGAGACTACTCATCGTATGCACTGCAGTCATGTGTCCGAGTCCGTAGTCCCTCGAATGAGTTGCTTTTCACCTCATCGCCCCTTGCTCGGACAGTGCCCGTTCCAACAAGGAGCCGTCGTCGAGATCGGCAGAGCTCGCAGCAGTCTGGTCACCAGACTAGTGGTTGTGTCTGAAACCTGTCAACGGAACTTGCCGAGACGAATATAGGAGCCTTCACTCTCCGACACACACCTACTCAGCCTCGTTGTCCGATGTCGGTCTTCAAGGTTTCAACAGGCCTGTGAACCTCCCGACGTTTGTCAAGACATCCATGGACTTCCCCGTTGTCAGACAAGTTTAATTGTATCATCAACCGAGCAACGACTGTGTACCCATTGAAATGGGCTTCAGCTCTGGATTGACTCCACCCTGGCACTTCTCCTGCTTCACGATCGTTTTCCCCGATGAATACACTTCACAGATGTTCCGCTTATTCAAATAGAAGGACGGAGGCACGTATTCTGCAGGAACAGCCCCTTGCTCCGGTATCTTCGTCGTACACAATTTCCTGAACGATTGAAGCACCATATGCACTCCGTTTTCACCTCGGAAGGAGATTTAGCAGGATCTTACATTTGGCTACGATAGGTAGGACATGCCATGTTGCATCCTGCATTCCGTTAGTGCGTGAGGCAGCGTTCATACCTTATGTTTCATGCGCGCTGTGCTCGAGAATGCAAGTCGGGTCTGGCTATCGACACGATCCCCAGTGATCGGTTTATCGAGGGCCTCAACATTCGGGGTACTATATAAATTTTCAGGAAACAAGCATAGCATCGAATGGTACACGTCATAAAATACACATTGAAACCAATACACCAAATCGCCAAACTGACACCAATGCCATCGAGATCGTAGTCCGATGGACATTGCCTCCCACTCGCGTGAGTACACACTTTACATTTCGTCATCTTGCGGAGCGAGAGACACAGATAATGGTAATTGGCCACGTCGGTCGAGTTCGCCATCAACCATGGGGGACATGACTTGCGACGAAAGCCGTAAGATCCGTTCCGACTTGTCTGTCATGGCAAACTCAAACTTGTCTACCAGCGTCGACAGGAATGCTTGTATCTCCATGACGCTGTTGGTTGTTTAAGATCAGTAATGAATCTTGTTTCCAGACACAGATCCGTACGCGAAGCGCCACCCCAGGCACGACCTGGTACCACTGGAGAAAGTTAACCTGCAATCAAGGTATGAGGGTCAATGGTTTGAATCATCGGGAAAGAACCCTACAGGTGAGAATACACGCCGATGGCAGGCAATGTTCTGTCTGCCACCCCGACGCCCAGCCACCGTTCCGGTTTGAACTCGTGCGCATCCTCTCCCCAGACATCCGTGTTACTGTGGCGCCACGTTCGATGACCATGTAGCAGGTTTTAACCACTGGACCCACCGATTGTATGCGGCAATGGAGACTACGATCTCTGTGCCTTTGGGAACAAGTACTTCCTTGATCATCTCCCCGGAATTCGTGCGAATCGGCTTAGAGAGTGGAAGGATGTCATCTTCGAGGGTAAGTTTTACGGAATGAGGTAATGAGGGGTGGAACCGCAGTCCTTCCTTCAAGGGGTAAGTCGATTGGAAATGGGACATGCAAGAGTGGCACTACTTTGATCACCGCGTTCAGGTAAGGCATAGCTTCCAAATCTTGAACTTCGAGCCGCGAATCGCCACGCGCACGGACAATGGCCTCTGACTTTCTTATCTCCTTTCGGAGTTCGGACTGTATCTCGGGGTGGCGCGCAAGCTCGAATAAGATCCAGGAAATGGTAGTGGCAGTGGTTTCGTGACCCACGATAAGGAGTGTGCTTCATATAACCATTTCGTTTCATGATCAGCAAGGGGCGTGCGGTCGATGAAACCTACCGCATCTGAGCTAACAGCTCGTCATCGGACATCTTCATCTTTGCGTTTGCATCCATGTTGGCTTTTACTGAGGTATACTGAACAATGATGCCCTTTGAACGAGAGATACAAGAGTCACGCACCAAGAAGGGTGAATATGTCACTGTTGGCATTTCCTTGTAAAAGTGCCTCCGCCTTTTCCCGTACCAGTCCTCTTGCCACATCAGTAGCCATAATTTTCACATCTCGTGCGCGAGCAATGCGCGGGCTTGAACTATTCTCGAGCATCCAGTGTAATATCACTGTTGGGATATATCTCGAAGCAACTAGCATGAAAATTTGCTCTGCAGAAGGCTGACCGAAGATATCACCACTGGGATGAGGTTACGCAACCATTCCAGTAGAATAACATCGGGAACTGACAAATAGTTTCTATACATCTTCGCAAGGGGATGTGAATTGTCTTGTATGGTTCCGAATTGGACATCAAATGCAGCTGTTGAGAGGGAGCCTGGTTCACGCCCATCAATGACAGAAACATGATATAATCATACCATGACCAATCGCATCCAAAGCCCCACGGGAGATCCACTCTAAAACGTTGATGACTACGCTCTGATTGTTAGTACCCCCGAAGATTTCTGCCCATTTCATGCTGAGAGCCTCGGCGCAATCCTTGAAGATCGGTAAGAATGCTTTGGACTCTTTAAGCCCAAATCCGGGAAGCATTATACTTCTGTGTCGCCTGTGGTCCTCGCCTATGACATGGTTATTTCAAACGAGAAACCTGGAGTGATGTACGCTACCATCAGCCCAGGTAACCCCTCGACCGTTCAGCATATACGAAATGGCGCGAATATTGGGTGGCTTTGAATATTTCTCTGACGATGTGCTCAATATCTTTTGCAAAGCTTTCGGGTCGGTAACGATGAGCCGATCTTCCTGAGGACACGCTGATATCATGACCGGATTACAAAATGTACGTGGGACTTACTCCGAGGATACTCTTGATCCGAACGATGTTTCCATACTGACTCTGCCATGCAAAGTCAGCTTCGCCAACTGGGCGTTGGAGTAGCTGAAGCAAGTTGCCTAAACAGCGAAATTTTCGATTGCAGTCTTTGTAACGAAAAGGGACGGGGAGGACCCTACCAAAGATGAACGACGGCGACTTGGGCCCACAGATTGCAGATAGTGGTGGACGCGTGAAACGTTTGAAGAGAGCATAAACGAGAATGAGGGCCGTTAGCCCCACGGCTGCGTATGGAGGAACCATCGCAAAGTGAAGTGACCCTGCAACCCTGCTGCCTTGAAAGGGTTGAACGACCCCACGCTCGACTTCCTCAAGTACCTGAACCCCATTGTCCGTGCGAACGACTGACATGCATTGGTTTGCTTCGTCGAGGACTTCAAGTTTGACCGTTTGACCTCGGAGTATATGGTCAAGATCAAGATTCACAATCTCCAAACTCCCCGCTCGCCGAATGTGTCGCCTAACGGACTAGCTCTCAGTGCATGCATTAATATCTTCTCGACTTGCCCTTTGCCTCAATTGCAAGGACCACATTATGCCGGTCTAGTCCTTCGTGCGCCCTGAGCCCCTTGAATTCGAAAAAGCGTTTTTTTGCCTCAAAAAGTGTCTTGCCTGGGAAAGTTGGAATCTGGTATTTGCCATCCGGCCCGGTCCGAGGTTCAAGTTTTCCGAGCCCCTTACTTGAACATTTTCTACAACACGTGCACAAATTTTTCAGAGTCCCCCTCATCCCGTCTACTGCACGGAACCGTATCCCTTGGGACAATTCTGATACGCAAGCGGCGCAGAACCGCTCCGCATATAACATATCTTGGCAGGGATACACTCGCCAGTACACGGCGCCGTCAGGACGGAGCTCTTGCCCTGGTACGTGTTGAACGTCTACCATACATCCCAGTCAGCACTCGTTCCAAAACAAAACAAAAACGTGGTCGGGCATCACCTGGACCAGCGATGAGTTGTACTCCATTTCTGCAGCGCACGAGATGTGTGAACAACAAGACGTGTCGACATGGGAGCGACTCACGTTCGGTCACGAGGTGCCACCATGTCGCGTTCAACGGATCGTTGGCACCCCAGGTAATGTTGCCTCCGTACGCCTCGCGCGCGCTGTACTCGAGCACGTAAGTCGGTCCATACTCGGTTTGGTTGTCAAGTGCCGGGAACGTGTTGACAGCGCTCATGTACCTGGACGCGGCCATAGATCATCAGTCGTGTGCGCGGAGAGTAGACGGCCAACTCACGTGTATGCATCCAATACATCAAATGTCTGGAATGGGAACATCAACTATGGGAGGCGCACTGAAGGAAAGGACGTCAACGTACCGCAGAGTCCACTTCATACATGCGGAAGCCAGAGTTGAGGTTCGTCAACGGCGTCAGCGAAGGTCCAATCTATCCCCGGCTCATAAGTCCAATGTACAATCACCTAGGGTATGACAAAACTCGTACCCAGGACACGGCGAGGGCCGTGGTCGTGTCCATGACTGTGCCGTTGTTGGCATAAAAGATCTGCAAGTTCCGATTAGGCCGACATTTTAGGGACAGCGGCCCAACGCACAGAAAGCTCGTCCTCATGGGTGTGACCATAGAAGATGTCTGTAAATGCCAATTTGAGTGACACCCGTGTTCGAGCTCGGGGCGACACACGTACTGGCAATGACGTGTGGCGAGAAACGATCCACGCTGTCGAGTAGTTATCAGTTTAAAACGACTCAAAGAGAGTCCCATGCAATAATCACATCTGGTAGACTGTAGACGGCAGTAAGCATACCCGCCGGCAATGACAACAGTCACTCACAAAGATTGGTAGGGTTGGATTGCGCTGCTGTGCCATCCCATCCCGACAAGACGTGACCGACGATCCACACTAGAGTGCAAAAGTCCATCAGGATGGCATACTGCGCGAGCGCCAGCTCGGAACCCACCTCGATCGCCTGTATCCTCTGCATCTTGCAACTCGTCCGTGAGCCACCTCAGCAGGCCAAATGCATCGGGGTTGCTCGAGTTGATGTACCCCAAGTAGTTCGTCCTAGCGTCACACCCCAAATCAGACACGCCTTGTGACAGCACCAACGATCGTCGTCATTACCTGTACCCTGGTACGAGAAGGCGTCAGCAAGCGCACGCATGCTCAAGCGCGTGGCATTTGGACTCACACATATCTTATCCAGGGAAATGATGCGAAGGCCGTCGGGTCGTTTGACCGTGTACGCCGCGTACTCTGTGCGTGCGAACTCGACGGACTCCTCGGGAAGCCAGCCTTCATAGTACCACATGGACGAGATGTGTTCGTACAACCTGTATCGTCAGGTCAGTCCCATGCCGACGACAAGAGAACAGCGGTCGTGCGGACCAGTTGAATTGCTGTCCAAGATAGCCTCCGATCATGTAGGGCAACATCTGGAATTGGACCTAGAGAACGACCGTGAGCACAGGAGGCTCAGTGAGAAAGAAAAAAACACTGCGTACATAGGTGTCATGGTTCCCAACCGTCGCATATACGGGGGCAGGTCCAAGGAACTTCCTCAACAAATTGTAGACGATGACCTGTCACGACAGCCACATCTCAACATCGCTCGTTATCCTGTTGCGTGACACTTGCCTCGGCATACTCGACATAAGCCCTGGAACACCGGCTGCCGTCAGAGATTGACCTCGTCAACGCCCGGATGACGTACCTCGAGTACTGATTGTCGCTATCATGCGCCGTCAGATCGCCTGTAAAAATCGAAAAGTTGAGCCCTGTCTCTTCCGTTCCGGTCAGCGCCGGGATGGCAGGCATCGCAGAGAGCATCAACGAAAGCGGGGTGTCACTGTTGAGCGCGCTCATCTCAGTGGTAAGGGCCGCGCGGCAAGCAGCTCACCACAAGTAAGCACCATAGCGAGAGGCGGGGAGCAAGACTTGGCCTGGCGAGTGGGAGTTGTAGGCACTCTCACGACAGCACAAGCCAGAAGAGCAGTTCGCCTCGGTACCCGTGGCGTAGCCTTGACACGCAGTGAGCTTCCAGCCCGCAAACGAACAAAGCCTACGCACGTGGATCGATGTGGATATCCGAGATGTGTAACACCTTGAGGCGCTCGCCGCTGGGCTGTTTCGGTGGCGGCAGCGGGTTGGGTTTCGGCTTTGCAAACCAGCTGGTCAAGTTAAGCGTCGTCGGCGGAGGGATGGGACACAGGTTGCTAAATTTGGAGCACAAGTTTTGTCCATCGTACCCGCCGACATCGGCCAGTGCGGCGATCTGGGTAAACACAGAACCAAGGGCGAGAACGCTGTATTCGTTGTAGCAAGTCGACGAATAGTTAAAGTATTCGCATGCGGCCTCGGCGAGAAGTGGACCCTGTTCCGGAGCAGCCATGACGAGGAATTTGGCGACCTCGAGCGCAGCCATACACTGCGCGCACTTGTTGCCGCCAAAGGCCGAGTTTTCGGCGATGGCGGCGATCTGTGCCATGGCTGCGCTGAGGAGTTGAGAAGGCGTCGACGGGAGAGGAAGTGGGTGCGGGTCTACGGTGTCATTCTTGGTACGAAGTGTCATGAGCTGCAATGTATAATAACACGACACTGCATACCTTGGGAAAGTTGGCGGGATCCGTCAACATTTCCGGAAAGACAGTGTTCTACAGGAATGTGTCGCATCAGACAAACCACGCAACGATCGACTCCGAGTGCATACCGTGACAGGGTCCGTGATCACAGGTTGCGGTTGTGCAGAAGTGGCAGTCGGATCGTTCCAATAGGCCCCATACACGGACGTAGGGAATGCGCCTGCAGCAGTGTACGCCGTAAGTGGCATATCCCCACCGCTCGTAGCGACCGCGGCTTGGCAAGAGGCCAGAACGAGCAGGGAGCTGAGCAACAACATTTCGCGCGAATGGCAACGACCAGTCCCTCCCTTGGGTACAAACTCGACAATGAATTCTCCTTTATACACGACGCGGTGAGAAATCGCAGCTCACAAGCATGAAGGAGCACACGGTTCAACGGCGGCTGGCATGCACGTTTACGACGATTCGGACGCATTTTGCACTTAGAATAGACTGGGAAATGTCAGGGCGTGTGTTGCATGGCCCAGCTCAGGGTTATTGGCGTCAACGAAACATGCTTCCACGCTAGCATCTGGTGGTCAACTCAGAACCTGGGCAACACGACATAGATAAATATTAAAGACTCACGACAGGTCACCCGACCGACGACCTGCAAGACAACTTGAGTGCCAGGGTGGAAGTGGTGAGGCGAGGACGGAATAGTGCGCTAATTGTAATGCAGCTGGCGGTAGGCAGCGAGGCAGGCAAGATGGAAAAGTGCATTAAATTTAACGCACACGTGCAAACAGGGCCGATCTCGGAAGAATCGGGGAAGAATCAAGGTAGGCCGAGAGAGCCAGCTGACATCCTGAAAACGGGTGACGATGCCAACGGAAGACCGCCACGATGTCTTGATTGGTTGTTCCACTGACTCGGAGAAACTCGAAGTGAGCAAAGAGTCATTTCAGAGGCTAAGATGCCAATACCTTGACAAAGGTAAAGAGCGGAGACACTCAACGCTGTCGCGTAACATGGTGGACCAGGAACAAGGTTATAATTAGCCACACGGATTACACACGTAATACTAGTACACACGCGCTAAATCGCCATTCATTGGCCCAGCGATCCAGTTGCGTACGACATCGACACATAGCACAGGAATACAAACGCATCTCGATGATCTGCTCTAATCGGTATCCCCATGCAAGAGCGGGCTGATCAACCAGAAAACAAAGAAAATCTATGGATATCATACACAGGATCCAGGCACTGCCCTCCACTACCCACCCTTCTTCCCATCCAGCGCCGCTTGCAACATTGAAAATGGATTCTGCAGGGTCCGTTGCCGCGAAGCTGGGCTGGTCGACAGCCTTAAACTGCCCCTCCGGTCTGAATTCGAAGGAAAGGGTGGCGGCGGCGTCGGCGGAGAGCTGAGGCTGGATGCGCTTGGCGACGAGGCACGGTCAAGAGAGGGCGTCTCACTCCGTCTATCATCTGGAGGCGTCATCGGTCTCGAAGCTATGGGTATGGGCATGGGTGTAGACGTCGGCGCAAGAGATTGGACCTGCACCTTGGCTTGGCTAAGAGCCGTAGGTTTCTCCCCTGCGGAGGGAGGTAATCGTTCGTTCTCGATATCAGACCGTCGGCTATGTACACGTGGGTAGTCTGAGAACGCAGGGGACAGACGAATACATACGCGTCTTCGAAGCTCGAAATGGCTTTCTTGATGCCTTCCGCACCAAGTGCCAGCGTTCCAAATGGTAGCTTGCCGGTGGACGTTATATTCTTGAGTTCCGAGACGTTTTCCGACTCCTCCCTAGATGTGCTCAAGTGAGGTTTAGGTGTCATCCCGAATGGAATTGATAGCGCACCGAAGTAATGCAAACACCCGTGCCATCCGCCCGACTGCAAGAATCTTGTTCTTGATAACTCTTCTCCGTTCCCGAACATCTTCGTGATGTGGTTCAGGAATGTGCTCGTCTTCGAGCTCCTCCTTGGAGCACGTGTTGAGTACCGCAACAAGCATGTCGGTGACTAAACGAAAATGGATCGATGAAGTCAAGAATAACTTGTCACGGATCAACCTACTCTTTTCTCCGACGAACGGTAGACTCCATTCGAAAACGTCTTTGAAGTTTGGCAGCCAATATGGATGGGTAGTACAGTTGAATTGGGTGATGTTCATCGTATTGTTCTCGTATTTGAGTACAGCAGCCTTGTTATTGTACACATCAAGATAGTTTGGAGCAGAGAATATCGTGATGAGGGTAGGGAAACCAGTGTTGGCAGCTTTCCGGTACATACGAAAACTAGGGACTGGTTTATCAACGACGGCGCCAAACGGTCAAAGTAGGGCATACCCGGAGTCCTGGGCCTCGTGAGCTCGAATGATCGAAAGCAAATTATTCCGCTCCAGGAACTTACACGTGGCGGTGTACCTGGTCGATCGAGATCAATCAATTACGGATGTCCGAATGGACCCACATACTCACGTATAGAAAAATGAGCAGCCCCTGACATTATTGTGCAAAAAGCTATCCTTTCCCTTTTCCGACCCGAAATCCTCTGTCGGATCTGACCAGAGAATATCGCACATCAATCCGTGTGTCGGCGGTTCACGGAATCTGTCCAACTGACACGATCGGATGAGCTGGCCACGCATATATAAGGAAACTCGGGTGGGCGAACCATTTGAAGGTCTTGGATGGTGTGGAGTTCGGGAGACAGACCACCGTGTATGCACAGAAACTGTTTGTTCATTATAGCAGCCAGTGGTAGGGCGCAAAAAGACTCTAGACATGCGTCGTATAACCGCTCAGAATACTTGTGTTGACCTAGAAAGAGTTGTGGTTGGTGGATCTGAAAGCGAGCGAGATCTTACATTCGATCTTGAATGTAAAGTACTCGGTCAAGCGTCGACACTCATGGTTGCCACGGAGAAGGAATAGGCTATTGGGGAAGCATATCTTGAGTGACCAGAGGTATAGGACGCACTGCATGCCAAAGATCAGACGGGCCTCGAGCAAAACAGGAATGAATGACTTCGACGCTGAAGTATCCCCGATCAACGTAATCGCCCAGAAAGAGGTATCGAGTTGTCTTTGGGTTTCCGCCCTTCTCGAAGAGCTTCATAAGGTCATACTGGATATGGCATCAGCTCCATACGGGCTTGCGCAGGGTTCAGAACGGATTGACGCACATATTGACCATGAATGTCACCACAGACTGGCAAGAAGGCACGATCGGATCAACGAAGACAGCATCTGGACGGTGATCTCACCTGTTACGGGAGCATCGATATCAAGGACATTGGGCTCGCTCTGGAGCAGCGCGGTTGCCTTTTCGAGGATCCAGAGCGCATGGTCTTCGCGGATCCGTCCTTCATGGAAGAAGTGGTCCTTGAGAAAGTCGATGTTGGGTTTGTTCGGATCGTGGGGGGAGAAGAACTGGGCGTCGGTGGGTACGCCGAGGGCAGGTTGCGCGACCTAGGACGAGGTGGATGAGCGACAATGCTGTGAACAGGAAACTGCGTACGTCCTTGATGATGCGTTCGCGGGTGCTGATGACGACGCCGTTGTCGAGGTGCTGTACCGAGAGATCGACCTGTGGTGTGTTTGCGGTGTTTCTGTGTTCGATCTCGTGTATGGCCTTGTCGAAGTGAGTGGACATGGTGAACGAGGAGAGAGAGGGGCACAGCAATTGGCACGAGCTGTATCGCCACACAGCATCTCCTTACTGGGGACATCGTCGTCGTGTTCAGAAATCACATTGCTATCGTGGGAAATCTCGTCATCACCATGAGCCGTCCTGGTGCGACTCAGGCCAAGGACAGGCTCTACGGTCAGCTCGCATCCAGCCTCAAGAACATGTCCCGCGCCGTCGGTCAAACCGCAGACCTGATGGAACAACTCCAAAACGACCTCGACGCGATGCGCGTGCTCGCGGGCACACATGCAGCACAGTGCGTCACTCCTACGTGTGTCGAGCGTGACGATACATTTTATCTAGGTTCATGACCGCCGCCGCAGAGTTGAATACAGATCCAGCAGGGGAAGGCGATCCAGCAGAGCCCCAGTGACATGGCTTTGGTGTGTCTGGCACCCGATCTCCCTGGATGTTTGTTCATAGCCTATCTGCAGTGATCCAATCATAGGAGCCTCTCTGCGCAAACACTCTGAACCCAAGTGGCACGTAGGGTATAGCTCCACAGGAGATCTTCTTACTATGCCTCCATCAACTACTAGTACCATGTACTCCCACTCTGCGGGACAACCAATCCACATATACATCTCTCCTTCGCGCTCAGCGCCCACTTCCTGGGATGGTTCAGATTTTAGATCAACAAGAGTATAACTAGATTTTGGCCAACCCTTCTATCTCGTCGTGATGGAGTCTGTAAAGATACACTTTTGTACCTCTAACACGACGCTAGTTACATCCGAGAACAAGCCCCAATGCAACTCGTCTTGTCCCTATCCAGAGTCGAGATTTGGTTTAGTTATCTCCCCTAGCCATTATCTGGACTTTAGATAGTTTGTCTATTTCCTTCATAATCATACAGATAGATTACGAGTAGATCCCTCTCGGAAGCTCGGCACGACACGTATGGATACCGCCCGCCCACTCCCTGCCACTTGGCTGCCCTCAGGCTGCCTCTTCATACCCCTCCTCCACCGCCATGTATCCTGGTCTTGGACAGTATGGTTCGCGTCCCGATGGAGCTGTAAACCAAGAGAATACAGGTGGAAACGACTTGTCAAACTATCATCAACCTGCCAGTCACAGTGGGTATCCGTGAGTTCCCGAAAACATTAAAAGCATGACAAACAGCACGGTTGCAGTGAGATAACATCCACAACATGAGCAGGCATCATAGCGAGTGGATGGAGGGCAAAGGGTGAGCTGTGTTGCTGAGACAGGGTCGACAAATTAAGGTTTGCTACTGACAAGGGGGGACTCGACACCCCCGGGGCATTTCGAATCTGCAACAAGATCCCTTTCGGCCAGTTTGGAGATTTTGCGCTGCAAAGAATGAGATTTGCAATGCACGATATGGAAAAGTTACCTTTTTCCATATCTTCTGGATGGTTCTTTGGATATCGGTATCACTTTCAGGCTCAGTAGCACTCGGATCTGTATATGTGTTGGTAGTGAGGATCAAAGCATTCAAACGAAAGGAATCACTTACCATCATATTTCAAGTTGGGAGGAGTTGTGGGGAGATCAAAGAGATCGACCATCGTCTTGTCCGAGTCTTTGACTTGCAACTGAACAGGGCCTTCGCCAGGGACCTTGGAGGATGGACGGATTTCAACTGTCTTTAGTGTAGTGAGAATAGTACATTACAAGGTGAAATGAACTGACAAGCGGTCCAGGGAAATCCGGGCTGTACGTGAAGCGATACATCTCATCATGCTTGAGACTCAGAGGTAGTTCAATCACGACTTTATTGCCAAGATATTCAGGCATGACAAGGGGGATGGCGGACATTTTAGTGGTTGGATGTAGTACTTGGCGAGAAAAAGCTGTAAGTCCATCCGCATGGAGAGGCGAAGTACATACCGTGTATCCAGACATCTGGATATGTGAACACGGTCGAATCCAGACCCTGGTTAGCACGTAGTTGCACAAACTATCCGTCGATGTCGAGTTAGAGAACATTAACGTGTATCTGGGTTTGGTTAGGGTATGGATAAGCTGGTCGAAGGTCGAGGGCTTTGCGATATCACGCTTGGGTCAGGTTGGAATCTGGTTAGCTGAAATTGGCTGTTGATGTACGGTTATTACAAATAACTAAGTACAGTTTGTGTCAGTTATTTTTTTCGTTTCCGCGGTGAATCAATTGTTGAATGACGGGTCTTCGCGCACGGCGTAGGCTATGGCTGTGCGAACATTTGTCGTGCCCTGTCAGGGCACCTCCATTCCTACTTATCCCCTGTTCAACTTCGAGACTTCTTGCGCCGGCTGGGTGAACAGATCACGCCACATCCCAAATTAACCTCGCCGGTGATAGGGTGTCAGCGTTGACGAGCGTACTAGGACACCGTGATGCCAGGTCAGTTCAACTGCCGGTGTCATCGACAACATCGTACTTCGATCTCAGCCAGAGTCTCTCACACATGGTCACATGGGAACAAAATGAGGAATTACTTAAGACGGGAATTACCCCACATTTATGTACATTCCGGAACCGCAGACGACAGTCTTTCAGCTACTTTCAACATTGATGGTACGCCATGACGACGAGGGCTACATTTACTCATCATCATCGTCATAATCTTCATCCGAATCGTCCTCCCTCGGGGGGTACCGGATGTGGGAGTGGCAGGTCGATTCCTTGGGGGAGTCTGCGGAAGCGATTTAATCACTATATTCGACCGAAAAGAAGCATCGTTTTCGCTCACCGATGGGAATAAACTGTCCGTCGAGGAGCGACCCCTTCAGGTTGTAGTAGTAGCTGACGGAGTTCAACTTGCCGCGCGAACAACCAACGGCGGGCGTGTACTGTGATCGCAGATGGATCGAATCAGAAGCATAGATGGCAGAGGTATTGCAAGACTTACACCATAGCCTTGCTTAAGCGCAGACACGATCTCGTCCACGTGGTATGTGCGGCGGTAAGAGGGCTTGATCCCAGCGTCTGCGAGCCACTTGTACGTAGGGAGGTTCTGGAACAACTTCACGATGGCCTGGACGTATAGCACAGCCTTTACGAGAAGAATTGGAAACGAGAAGTCAGTCACGTGTGGGCGAGACGTGGGGTAATGAACAGCCTTACCTCGGCGCCCTCGGGGCTGCCGTCCGGAAGACAAGAAGTCTCAAGCGTGCTACGAGACAAATTTAACATTGTCTTATGGGGAAAGAGAGCTGCGGTTCGTTACCTATAGCATGTACCATGCGTCGACCATTCGTGCTGTGCCGGTCAACTGCGATCAGCAACAATCTCCATTTGAACACCGAACCCGACATACGTTCCAGAGATGCTCGTCATCGCCATTAGCATTCAACCAGAATTTTTTGATGTAGTCCAGCGTGGAAGACGCGCCCTGCTCGCTGAGAAGCTGGAGACAAGCGTCAGTTTCAGGCCGCTGTAGGCATTCCCCTCTCAACATACCTGGCCGATGTTGTAGTCGCGGGAAGGATCACAGTTCTCGATGTAGGAGCCATCGCAGCTGTTCCCAAGGATGAATGTAAGTGAGAGTCAGCAACACGAGTGGGGGAGCAAACGAACTTGTCGGGCCACAAGCCTACACGGAACGTCAGAATGGTCAGCTCACGACAGAGTAGCCACGTACCATGAATGGTCCAGCTGTTGGCAGGGCTTCCCGGAACATCTGTGTCCCAGAACTTTCGAAGACGACAGTGAGCTCGAAGGGACAGTCCGCGCGTAAACAAATAGTACCTGTGTCTGCAGCAGGAGACCCTAAAACACCGTCAAAAAATGAACTGAGAGGCGACGTGTGCAGGACGTGACGAAGAACATACCCCGGGGTATTCGACGCAGCAGGTGTCCACTGCGGTCGCGTTCTGGCAAGAGACGGGACTAGAGGCAGGGCAGTGGGAGCCGATGCCTTTGAACAGAGAAGACGGGTCGACGGTGTTGGTCGTGAACGTCGAGGGCCCGAAGATCTGAGCAAGGAGGGGAAAGTAGGGAAGCATTTTCAACTCGGATGTCAACAGGGTTTACCTTGCCTCAAATATTTATATTGCGTCGGCAAACGTTTGCGGATCCAGAGCTGAGCGCTGAGCGCTGATATGATTCGGATCGGCCCATCGCTAATCTCACGGTCCACTTTGCCCGTAACAAGGTTGGCTCTACCGGAGATCTCGACCCTGTGCCGTGTCAAGTTCCGGTGCACAGAACACTCCCACAAGCGATCTGATGCCCGGAGAGATATTGAACCTGCACCGGCAGAGCTGCTCTCTTACCAGCAAACTCTCGCTCACTTCTCGAAAGAGACATTGTCCAGTCTAGCGCTCGCGCCTGTCGATTGATGGTCGATCGCTCATAGACCCTGTGCAACAATTCCGAGATGCTGACTAGGAGGCACAGCGTTTGACGTAAAGGTGGAACCCAAAGGATTCTTCGGGACACCGGTTGCCGGAGTCTTTGACTTTATTCTTGTAACATGCGTTGTCAGCTCACAGCAGAACAATACGCACACACTGAGTGTCCGTGACTTTAACTAAATGGCTGTGTAATGTTGTTTGTCCCGAGGAAGGTCCCGAATTACAACCGTGGGAGACTCCGGCATTAGCCAGTTTAAATCATCCGAGAGTCGCACGCTTGTGGTGATTGTGGGGATCTGGACGGTCACTGTCTGACAGAGGGCTACGCCTACGCTCGATCCTCCTGTGAGTTGGTGCATCTACCCTGGCTTCCCCTTCATTTAACCCACGCCTTCAAGTTCCTGGGGCCTGGGCTGCCTTGCATTCTGCGGCGGGATTCATGGAACACAACGCACGTCACGCAGTAAAATCGCCTAGACTCGTTTTTTATGCCCAGTATAACACGCCTCAGAGCAAAACGGTCCTTCTGCACTGAGGCATCGCACCACACTTACGGCCCCGTGAATCCTCCGTCGATGTTGACTGTGGCATAAGTAGGCGACATACGTGTCGCCACAGGAACCGTGAAAAGCGTACGCTGACAGGTACGTGCCCTGAGTCACGCCATCGTCCCAGCATGAGGCCGCGCTAACTACTCGAGACACTTGCGTCTAGAATGGCGCAAAGTCAAGAATACAGGAAATCGACCCGATGGGCTGAAGGTGGCCTACTGCATATCACAGAAACGCTCATTCTTGTCTCTCTTTTGATGGGGCAAGTGAGCTGTAAAACCGTCGCCATCACAACCACGCTGGGAGACCATCAAGAAGATACTTCATTTTTGCAACAAGGATGGTTGACGATACGAAGCCTTCGATACAATCGAGTGTTCAATGCACAGCACTCAGCCACCATCATGTGAAGGCAGAAATGCTCCTCGCATTGAGGCAGTCTCACGTGCTCAGCGAGGGTGCTCATGGCGGAATTGTCAGGCAATGAACATGGAGCGTCATCTTAGGTTGACTTTCCTTTTACTCTGCCCGGAACGTGGGGGTTTCCGTTTCCGTGGTCGTCCAGGGGCTCCTGCAGCTTATGCGTGGAATCCAACATCGTGTGGCGGAGGCGTCTTTGACTCGCTAGTATGAGCACAAACCTTTTCTTATCAGTCTCACAGAGTAGCTACTCTAGTCAGCATAACTAGTTGGAGATCCACGAAATTGAATACATGTGTCCGATAGAACTGGTACACCAGAGGGATAGCAAGGGATTACATAGGATCATGACCGCAATACAACGTGGAACCATGTCAAACGGGTCAATTTGTCTTGTCAATGGGGCGTCACACTCACTCCCCCTAAATATACCTTTGCCTGAGGATGTTCGGCATACAGCTGTCCCGAGTAGTCATTACCAGACGACTCGAAATAGGGTTGTGCTAAGGCCATCGCTAGTGATCAAGTAACTTTCTGGGATTGAAACTCGATTTACCTGGACCTTCTGATAGAGAGGCCGTTGGAGTGGGTGGAAAAGCTGCTGTACTATACATTGCTCTACTCGGTGTGGAAGGACGAGATGAAATGGCCATTTTTTTCAATGGAACTCGGAACACAAGATATCAAAATACTCACCTTTCGCAGTAAGCACCATGTGGCTCTGATTGGGGTGTATAGAAAGATTCCGAGCCGCCAGAGTACCAGACTTTCTGGGTGCCATTATCCGCGGTTGTTCTTGACTCTTCAATGGAAAATTGATTGAGCGATGCGAATGACTCGGACGACGGACCCTCGAGAGAATCAACGTGATTCGAAAATGGCGTAAGCAAGTCGCAAAGAGGTGGGGGCTGAGGGCAGTCGCTCAGGAACTGTTGCATGGTGAATGCTATCACCTCTGCAGTAGGTCGTTCCTCAATCGCAGACCAACAATCTTGAATTACCTTCCAGTGAGAGTCATCGATCGCTCGAGATCCTGGTCGACCTGGTTTGTGTCCCATGGCCAACTGTAGAACGACGGCCATATCTTCCCGGACTTCTGACCATGGTTGCTTACCAGACAATGCCTGCAGGAACATCAGGATATGAATATACCGTCGGTGTTGAAGTAACTTCCCTGGAGGGCAACACAACCAAAAGAATATATATCACTTTTGGCTGTCCTTTTGAATGCCTCCTCTGGATCAACCTGCTCTGGTGGAGCCCAACGCAATGCCCCAGGTCGTGTGGTAGACCTCTGCAAATAACTCAATGCTTCGGGGATATTTCCGACCAAAGGGCCAAATCCAAAATCGGCTAAGCGTGCTGTGAAATCTGCATCAAGAAGCACATTACTCTGTCCCCTAGTTAGACAAAAGGAAAGATGAGGATGTTACTCCGACGCACACAGTTAAGGTCACCATGGACGATGGAAATTTGAAAAGAGTGCACTTTGTGCATGTTATTTGGGGTATATGGAAAAGGTCGCTGATGACGCACGGTAGTGCAGCCCATTGGAAATATCCAACAGCTGTGGTACAACATTAACGCGGTGGTTACTATGTCTGATACTGAGTCGACGTACAAAACGAAGCCTGTGTCCCAAATGTAGTTTTTGGTCGTATTTTCCCAAGAAATGGTGCAGGGATTCATTGGGCATCCACAGCGACACTAACGACGCTGCACCGGCCATCCCAAACCCATACGCAATACCTAGAAATGGGACGACGTTTGCGTGATCGAGCCGTCTCCAAATTCCAAGCTCGCGACGAAGCATCTGATAAGATACAGTTTAGGTCTTGTTCAGTGACTGCGAGTCGAGATGCACTACCTTGACGGTTGAATCACCCGCGTCCGCACCTATTGTGAATCTGAATCGGAATGCTTTTACTGCAACCTGTAATCATGGTAAACAGGAGGCAGTGTAGCCATACTACATTCAAACCTCTTTCAGCGAACCATTGATGCACCAACATCTGAATACATCACCAAAACCACCTCCGGCAACGTAATGATCATCCGCTCTGAAGACACAGGGTGTGAGATCTGGAGGAGGGAGGATGTTTTCACTGATGTAATTTGATTCAGACCAAGCAACGGTATCAGAAGATGGTACCACAGTGGTTTGGAGACTGCGTACCCGATGATGGAAGATTTTTGTCGCAGTACTTCCTGAGGTAGAGAGGTGCAGTACGAATGTGGTTGTGTTGGGGGAACCATGAAATAATCTGGTAAGGGTTGCTGTACAAAGTATGAGCGACCAAATGGACAGCATTGTCTCAGTTGAATGCCCTCATGCGTGGCAACAGAGAGCTAAACTAGACGGTGAGAGCTATATGTGTGAGCGTTGGAGGATAACATACCTCAGGAACTATTTGACCTACATGCGAAACCGGGGGACGGAGGGTTGGAGGTGGTGGCATATGCTGCCAGTCCACATCATGAGAGGTCGAAGCGATTTGGAGGAGGCCGTGTCCATGTCCATGAGGATATTCGCGTTGTAAGCGGGGGGGATGATGCAGTGAATCGGGCAAAACAGACGATGTCGTGCCAGTGTAATGAGATGTGGTCAATGTCTCCTTTAATCAAGCATGAGTCGAATAGCCAGCATGATATACAGATTCTCACAAAGTAATTGAGATCTCGAGCAGAGAGACTAGGGTATGGTGGAGGTTGATGGACAAGGGGTGATAGCGTCAAATGCAGGGTGTCCGGCAGCGCAGAACTGTTGGCGGGATTCGCCTATTCAAGATCAATATGGACACTGAGGTATATCTTGCGGGCGTCCTACCCGAGTATCGACGGATCTTAAACAAGGTGCCCGCCAAACGTATAGCTTTCCATCGCATCCTGCAGAGGCCACGGATTCACCAAAAGGGGAGAAAATGACTTTTTCGAGGTTATCATCGTGTCCTAGAGGTTGTCCGATGGGATGACCCGAAGCTGTATCCCAGAAGCGAACAGTCTTGTCGAGGGATGCGCTCGCAAGGATTCGGCCGTCAGGGGAGAGGGAGAATTGTCGTACGTTGCTGGTATGACCAATCCATGGTCGTCCGATTTGTTCTCCAGTAGTGGAATTCCAGCAGCGAATCTTGTTGCGAGATACAGAGAAGAGCCTGCTGCCATCGCGTGACCACAACACAGAGCTGACAAATCCTCGCCATTGGCAGCTCAATGGACCCAGTATGAGCGTGCAATTGTTGACGTCATACACACAGACTTCACCCTTCTGGTTGCCACGCGCAAGTTTGCTGCCGTCGGGAGAAAAAGACAAAGAAAAGGCGAAATCGCCATCACCCGAGCCCCGGTCCGCCGAGGAGGCCTCGATGTCACCCTTGAACTCCCCATCCATTGTATAAAAGTATACGTCCCTTCCACCCACAGCAACGAGTCGATCATCTGCAGAGATGGCAATTCTAAAGGGGCGGCCTAGAAGTGGCCATTCCTTGACGAGGGCGTGCGATTTGACGTCGAATACGCGGATATCGTTAAGTTCTAGATTACCCACGATGATCTTGGTGCCATCACTAGTCACTGCGAACTTGAAGCTGCTGTTGTCATCGACCTCCAGCGAGGTCCCCTCTTGCTCCCCCTTCTCCAGATTCCAAATTCTGATCGGTCCTTTCTCGTAGCTGGTGACCACTCGTCCGTCAGGGAGGTATGCAAGATCCACGATATCATCTTCAGGCCCCAAGATAACCTGCTGTGGTCGAGGACCTTCGTTGTCAAGCGGGAGAGACGTGGTGGCTCCATGCAAGCCGGTCAGCATTGAGTCGGCGTGTATGCACAGGTGAGTGGGCAAGTGTCTGAGGGAGGGAATAGGTGAGACACGTTGAAATGAGACTCCACGGCTTATGTATTGCCATGGGAATGCAATGGCGCTCTTCTAAGCGCTGGCTCTCATTTATGATGGCACTCTCATTGATACCGCGTCAAAAATATCATCTCTGCTTGTTCGAGTCCCCCGGCATATGTTTGTAACCAAATTAGTCGCAGGCTCACCGTTCATACCATGGTAAAAGAACGCCAGACAAAACATAGTGCTTACTGCACAGTTTGCGGTTATTGACCAGAGGGAGAAAAACAAACCACGCTAATGTCTTGATCATGTCGTAGCCATCGTCCGATGGGATGTCCAGTAAACGAATCACAAAAGCGAGCGGTGCCATCCAAAGACGCGCTCACAAGGATCCGTCCGTTTGGAGCGTATCCAGTGCGTATGACCGGTCCATGGTTTTCCAATCTGTTCTCCCGTGCCTGCATCCCAACAGCGGATCGTTTCGTCCTCCGAGGCAGAGAAAAGTCTGC
>JBBPOD010000185.1:0-26132 GCA_038091255.1 Tylopilus intermedius | reverse complement strand
TGAGACCTTTCCGCGGAGATCATTCAAAGTGCAGATGCTTGCCAAATTCACCTCTGGGGGAGCTTCCACTCCACTCTGGAGAGGGGATAGGAAAGCTGGATCGCGGGCGTCACCGGCGATGAATGTTGCCGGGAACGACTGGGGACTAGAACGAAAGAGGACATGCCCGAGATCCCAGAGCTCTAGCCATGATTCAGAGCTTGAGTGTTAAAAACTGGATGAAAGGGAAGTTCATTCTTAATTTCACCTTGTCTCAGATCCGACGCGACGATTTGTTCCGCAGGGAACCCATCCAACGCGACTTTTCGGGCGTCATTACCAACTAGGACGTTGACGTGGAGGACCTGTCATACAGGTAGGCAGTGAGATAACATACAACAACATCCCATATCCAGGAGCAAAGCCCCCTTGCGTTCTCGACCAAGTTTCAAGACATGCTTATAAACGGGCATTCTGGAGATCTTGAGCCTTGCAAGTACATGAGACAACATTCTCTGATGTAATACGACAGCGGCGTACATCGTGAAGCTGAAGGAACGTATGCAGGGGTAGGGTGCCACCTGTATAGCAAGCTCAGCATCAGATTCTATACAAGAAGCGCTAGCACGCACCGCGTACGCTTGCGCTTGAACGTTGAGAATGTGTTTCTTCAGTTCATCGTCATCATGTATACTAGTGGTGGACTTGAAGAACGCCACAGATTCCGCGCTGAGGGTATAGAAACTTGGATCTAATGGTGGTGCTATCTTCTTATCCGGGTTTTGATCCATGGTGGACTCGGACGAGACGCGTCTATCAGTGACGTACTAGTTGTAGTAAGTACCGGCAAAGTAAAGTTACCGGTACCGGTTATTAGTGTGGCCTAAGTGACCTTCTCTCGGTTTCCACCGGACCACAACCTCAAGATGATAACTACAGCCCTCACCGAGCTCCTTCGCATACGGATGTACGTATCTCTTGTTGATATTGTGTTAACATTGCTCACGTTCGTAGACCCGTCGTGCAAGGTGGAATGCAATGGTATGAGGTTTGCATGCTCACTTAGTTCCATGAGCTGACCGTCTACGTTGTAGGGTTGGAGTGCCTGCACTCGTTTCTGCCGTCTCCAACGCCGGAGGTCTCGGTGGGTTCCAAAGCCGCCAAGTCGTGCACTACCTCCTAGTCAATATCACCACTTTCAGGGATCCTGACCGCCCTCACTCAACCTAATCCCGATGCCCTGCGCACCGCTATACGCGAGACAAGAGCAGCTACCGACAAACCGTTTGGTGTCAACATTACCCTCCTTCCCTCCATAAATCCCCCAGACTACGAAGGTTATGCCCGCGCTGCGGTCGAGGAGGGTGTTCGCATTTTTGAGACAGCCGGTAACAACCGTCAGTGCCGTCCCTCATCTCAATATTCCCGCACGTCTAATAACAAGCTGTAGCGGGAAAACTTATTCGCTTCTTTAAATCACATGGTTGCATCGTGCTCCACAAATGCACGACCATTAAACATGCGAAGGTTGGGATGGAGCTGTCTTTCAAGTTTCCTCGACGTTCTAATATTTCTTAGTCCGCCGAACGGATGGGTGTGGATGTTCTTAGCATCGACGGCTTCGAATGTATGGCCATTTTACTTGTGATGTGGATGTGGTATACTAATACCCAACGACTGTTACAAGGTGCGGGCCACCCTGGAGAAGAAGATATCGGGGGTCTTGTATTGGTAAGTGGTTCATACTTTCCACACTTTGCTGTATCATTGAATTCAGAGCAGTTGGCTAGAGCTGCAGAAGAGCTGAAGGTACCCTACATCGCATCTGGAGGTTTTGCTGATGGTCGCGGTTTGGCAGCTGCCATAACCCTTGGTGCCGCGGTGAGTTTGCCACGCACGCTCTCAAGCAACACTCATTCAAGCGTACATATTGATAGGGCGTAAATATGGGTACGTGACTCCGTCCCAAGTGGCTATTGGGAACCTCTAAAATGCGCGCTCTAGGTACACGCTTTATGTGTACGGTGGAAAGGTATGTTTATGGGTTTTTTTTCGCTACAGTTCTTCCACTGAGGAGCAATGAGTCCAATCCACGAGGCCATCAAAAACAAGATTGTCGCTTCCACTGAACAAGACACCATCCATATCTTCCGCACTTTGAACAATACCGCACGAGTCTTCAAGAATTCGGTTGCAAAGCAAGTCGTGGGGCTGGAGCGAAGACCAGGTGGTGCACAATTCGCCGATCTGCGCGATCTTGTGTCGGGTGCCAGGGGAAAGGTTGTCTACGAGATCGGAGATCCAGACTATGGGATTTGGTCCGCGGGAATTGTCATGGGTCTCATCAAGGATATCCCTACATGCGAGGTTCTGCTGAGCAGAATTGAGCGGGAGGCGGAAGAAGTCATCGAAGGAGTGAGAAAGCGTATCAATTACAAAGCAAGGCTCTAGGAAGCCAGTGATACCCTTGCGAGGCTGCAAGGAGTTTGTAAGAACAATTGATATTCCTAACGGTTCATGTGACATTGGCGCTTTCGTTGTCCCCATCCTGCATCGCTCGCTTGACTTCATCCCTCCAAATCTCTGAAAATTCAGTTATATTCTTGCCCTCACTGAGGCCCAGCGCTTCTATTGGTACCATGTTGTGTTGATGCGCTGGGGCGTTGCGTGTGGCAGCCGGGTGCATTGGCGAATCAACTACTCGGAATTCCAGGAGGTCAAGGGAGTTTGTCCCTCCGTCGGATGGTTGAGAATGTTCGCGTGTTGTTCGAGTGAAAAGTGTTCGGAGTTCTTCATAATTGAATAAGAGAGGATCCGTACGCGGTGCGTAGGGGTTAAAGTCTAAGACATGTCCCCGAGACAGATCACGCGTGAGTAGAAGATCAAAGACATCTAAAGATGAACGGTCAGCTCCTCGGTCTAGTATTTTTCAACGAAAAGTGCGTACAGTCCGGTCGAGTCAGTGTCCAATTAGGTCGAATATGTTCTTCCCAAAAGTGAAGAACTGCAGATTTTATCTTGGTTTGTGTGGCCGGATCGATCATATAATCATAGAAATTCATATCTCTTTGGGTAATTCCTAATACGCAGGTTGGTTGATACGGCCAACGATTTGAAACCAACTGCACAGACCGATAAGTGTGTCGTTCCGCACAAAACACCGTATCTCTCGACTCCGGTCCACAGGGTACCATTTTCTGAGTACAAGCTCTAGATCGTACGATGGTTGGACGCCTTTATCACAACCCCCGAAGACACGTTCGGCGCTTAGATCGTGAGTGATAAAGTCAGACGACTTCAGAAGAAGATAAACATCGGTGGGGGAAGTGCATTTGAGGGGCGAGGACATCGGTAAGACCCATGCCGCGTCCTGATTGTCTTGGTTACATGTTCAAACAGAAAAAGTGGTGGTAACATACCTTTGGAGAGGAGAAGTTCAATTTTGGGAAGACTGCTTGGTACTTATCAACGGCAGCTCGTATCTTCGCGTCCAACTCCGGAAATGAGCAATGTTGACCCTCGTGTTCCGATGTGTCAGAGCGCTCTTCGTCTGAAAGTTTGCTTTCAGCTACGCTGTAGTTGTCTCAGTAATGCTATGTGAACGCGAGCAAAGACCGACACGTCTTCAGATCCTTCCGGAACGAATATCCCGTCTGACTCTAGGTAATTTCTGAATGATGGATCCAGCGGTCTGATAATAGTGGATCTAATGGATATGGAAGAAAAGAGTGGAAACCAGGAAGAAAACTGAAACGCTAGTATATAACTTGCGTCCAGCTGGGGAAACATGACGGTAGTAGAGCCTGAGAGGCTTGATTAGACTAGCTAATGATGATCTACTTGCCACGTGACCGTTAATCATTTTCTGCTCATCGTCCCGCACGTTGAACAACCCACTGTCGACAATGACAACGGCGTCGGGAATACATTCGAACATTGACACGGACACATTCACCGCGTACTCAGACGCACTTCAAGCAGCGGCACTTACCACCACTCGCCTAGCAGCGACATCTCTCCCAGCCGACCTCTTGTTTCACCGTTCCATCGACCCAGCCCTTGCCCGCGATGTTGATGCATTCTCGGACCGTGTTCTTGCTTTGGCCAACAAGCTTGTCCACGTCGCAAGTGGAAAGTCAAGCCGGTTGCGGGAAGAGGAGGACATCCTGGATGAATTCGTGCGCAACGTCGTAGACCCGATGGAAGGCATGTTAGAAAGTACGGACGGTGCATTGGACGTGTTTCTTGGCAGAAGAAAAGACCCTGCAATTCACGTTCCTGCTGTTCCGGTAGATCCTCACCGGAAGAAACCAAAGGCATGTAACAGCATTCGACCGCTTCAGTTCCACTCACATGATCGACAGAAACAACCATTCCGCGGGCGACTAGATCCTGCCCTTACTCATGCCTCCCATATACCAAAACCGCAGCTGTTGTTCAAACACACCACTTTCAACACCGACCAGTCCCCCTACATCCCTGCAACACTCATACCACACAAATGGTGCGCCAAGGTACCCCTTGGCTACGTTTTCCATGACGAGATATCAAATCAGGATACCCTCGATGCCGACGGCGAGGAGGAAGAAAGAAAACGCGCGTTACATCCTTATTTCTATGAATTAACTCATCCTTCGTATCCCGACCACGTGTTTAAACCCACCGAGAAACCCTCGCTACCTTCTCCTCTCGAGATAACTTCACCGGGAGTTCCGACATCCTCTCCCTCTCCGACATTCATCTCGACTCCCAAAGCCTTGCTCGCCATGGCGAACGCGATCTCCTCTGTAACAGAACTCGCTGTCGATCTGGAACACCATTCCTACAGGTCATACAAGGGGTTCCTAGCCCTTATGCAGGTATCGACCAGACAAGGAGACTTTATTGTTGACCTTTTGGTACCAGAAGTGAGGGAAGGACTTAGGCAAGCCAAGGGCAAAACCGTTGGAGAGAGTGAAGAGGCGCGTGTGGCTAGTGAAGCAGGCTCAATCATCGCCAGAGTTTTTGCAGACCCTTCGATCATCAAGGTACGCTTGAATCGGTCTGTTCACATTGACACTGATTCGATGTTTTCTGTAAATTCTACCTTAGGTCTTCCATGGTGCGGAGTCTGACATCGTGTGGCTGCAGCAAGACTTCAATATTTTTGTCGTCGGCTTGTTTGATACCTTCCATGCGTCGAAATTGCTAGGTATTTTGTGCTGCATTTTGACCTAGCAGTGATTGACCTTTATGGATTTACTAGAACTCCCCAAACTCAGCCTTGCTCATCTACTGGAGACTTACTGCGACTTCATTCCTGACAAGCGGTACCAGCTCGCTGATTGGAGGATTCGGTTAGCTTCTACTTTCCTTTCGTTTGTCTTCACTTACTGATGTACTCCTGCGTTTCGATAACTGTGTCTCAGACCGCTTCCGGCTGAAATGTCAACCTACGCACACTCTGACACACATTTCCTCTTATACATCTATGACACACTCCGCCTCTTACTGATCGAGCGACAAACCACTGACTTAGCTAAGACTGATGAAACTGGCCCCCTCATTGACGCAAAACAAGCGCATTATGGCCATCCTCTTATCCACGGCGTTCTCGCACGCTCTGCGCGTACTGCTCTTAGGCTGTACGAAAATGAAGTATATGATTCAGAGAGTGGTACGGGCTCTAGTGGATGGGATACGCTCGCGAGGAAGTGGAATAAGGTTGGGTTAATGGCTTCGCCTACGCCGGTGCGAGGAACAGAGGTTCAAGCGGCTGTATACAGAGCCGTGCACCGATGGAGAGAAGATGCAGCGCGGGGGGAGGACGAGAGCATACGGTCTGTCTTCCATAACCCTTTCCCCCACTGTTACCGACAGAGAGTGCCCTCAGATATGTCCTTCCGACTCACCACCTTTTCCAATTAGCGGAGCGTCTCCCTACTACCGTTCCGGATACGTTGTCGTTATTCGGTGGACATGGAGGTGTTAGCGGAAATATTCCACCAGTGTTAAAGCGCCGGGCTGGAGAACTATTGGCAGTCATTAAAAGTGCTGTGGAGGCTACCAAATCAACATTCAGTCCACAAGGATCAACAGAGGACGGGCGCCAGGATGGCGAGATCGGGGGTTCGACAGTTGTTGAGGAGTCGGAAGTGATAACGCTCTCGTCATCAGCTACGAAGGCCAATAATGAGTTACGGCTCTGGACCATCGCTTCTTCGTCGACTCCACCTACAATTTCGTGCTCATCCTTGTTTGGTACCGGGATATCCGAGGAACATGTTCAAAAAAAAGGGGTTACACTACGACCTCCGTCCAACGGCGAGGACGTTTATCTTGCCAAGCGAAGCGTGCTATTTGGAAGTACGTCGACCAAGGTAAGTTCTTGTAGCTCAAAACGTGTAGCCCTCGTTGTTCCCTGTCGCCCACTTCACAAACTTTTTCCACTTCATCTCGGCATAATACAACGGCTCCGGTTCTGACTTTTGCGTTATTTTCTACTCGTGGTCATGCGCAGATATCGCTTCGCCGTGATTGGTCCCCTTCATTCTGTGATGACCTACTTCCCCATACGCAGTGCTCACAACTCTGCTAGGTTACAGCGGTTTCTCCGCCTCGCACGACCAAGTCCACTTTTACACACGCAGAAGATTCGGGTGGTTCCGCCGAACGCTTCAAGGACCTCGTGGAAAAAATACACAGGACGTTAGTCATTGCACCAGTCGTGCCAATGCCACCGTCTGCGGCGACTGTTCTGGTACGTCATGTGTTTGCAGACAGCCTTGTGTGGCGATTGGACCTCAAGATGTCGTCAACTGACACACTCCTTCAATGCAGACAGAGGCTGTGACGACGTCTCTTCCGAATGTTCCCGTAGATTCAAGGGTGGCTGGAAACGATTCCGCTCTGCCCGACGAACCTGATATAGCCGCCGGTCCTGTGGGCCAAATTGAGATTCCATTTGTTCCTGCCCACAAACGCCAGACTCTCACAAGTCCACTGAACCAGGAGCATCAAGACGACATGATCGTCGTAGTCGGTCACGCGGGTACAAGACAGCGGAAACGAAAACGCGACAAGGCCGGAGTTCCTTCGACATCCCGATTAAAATCTGGTGCACAACTGGGAGGCTCTGAGGCGTCCGCTTCCATTGGCGATCATGATCAAGAAGTGGAGGAATTTGACTATTCGACTGTTCCCAACTTGTTGGACGATGAGGGCGAGCGTGGAGATGCACGGGGTATGCACGAAGAGGGTGAGAGGAGGAAAAAGAAGCAGAAACATGGGAAAGGTATGCTTCTTCTTGCGATCGACCAAAGGAGTGCCCACGCCGTGTGCTGCGTGGAATCTGCTTCACCATGGCACGAGACAGCATATACTATCCGGTATCTGCCTCGCGTACTATGAAGTCACTACGGCAATTTCTCGTCCTGCTTGCGCCATCCCTTTCCGAGCGACTGAACTCTATTTTAGGATCTGGTCTCTTTGAATACGGCAACTTTCGGGCGCCCCCGCGGGATCAGCGAGAAGTTAGGAGTGGTAATAAAACTCACACATTTAGATGAGATCATATACATATTCTTCTATCGAGACGTTACGCAAACCTTCAGCCCAAACCCGTCGCGATCCGTCGAGCTGCATGCCGTGCCAAGGTCCAGGCGCGTGAGGCGTGGGCCAATACGTGAGAGTGTTATCGTTTTTATTAACCCGGATGTTTGAGCAGGATTCGCCCTTTTGCTATTCGAGGCTTGCGATTCGGTTGGAGCGTACCACACCTCGAGGTGTGCCGTGTGTCACCGACCCGGCACAAAAGTAAAGGTGAGAGGTCTTGGTTCGAGACTGTGAAGGATCGAAGGGTGAGTGTGAAGGCGGATATACCTCACCTGCTGGAAAATTTGACTAATTTCCGACGATGCCGACCCCGAAGGTGCATCCTAGGTTGACTCTTATGCGTGGTACGCAGTGGTCCGGCCGGGAAAGCATGAGCCCGCGGAAGTCAAGGGTGCGACCGCTCTTTGGCTGTTCCATGATGATGCAAGGGGCGGACCGTTGCCAGGTCGAGTATAAGACCGAGTGATAGAGGTAGGGAGCTACCGCCAACTCCTCCGGCTGTTTTGGGTGGGCATCATCTGCACTGCCTGCTCAGAAGCATGTCTACCCCCGCAACAACAAACGATGCCTCTCAGTTCTCCCCCCCTGCGCCCAATCCTACAATGCCTACCATTGATACAGCAAGCCAGCCTCCAAAGGAAGCTATCGAAGACGAATCTAATCCAGATATCGAGCACGTTCCAGTGGAAGACGACCCGCGTGAATGGAGGTCCTTGAGAAAGGCAAGTGATCATCTCCATGACTTGGGTACTCGCACCGTTAACATGACCTGTTCGGTCAGACAACAACGTTGTGGATCGTATCTGTAGCATCTTTAATCTCCACTCTTGCATCGAATATACAAAATCGTACGTCAAGTTCTTCCAGAACTCGATGGGCATGGATAGACAGTCTTGAATAGCAATGAACGATCTGATTGCACGCGATCTGCATGCGACGAGTGAACAGATTAGCTGGACACTCGCAGCATTCATCCTCGTTCAGGGTAGTTTTCCGCTTATCTGGAGCGCAGCCAGCGAAATCAAAGGAAGAAAGGTTTGTTCTTCCCTGCCGATAGCTGAGTATAGGCCCAAAGTTCGAATAGTTGATCTACATTGCGGCCACCACTATTTTCGTTTTGGCATCCATCATTGTGGCCAATGCCCCAACGATTGAGGTACTGATTGGCATGCGCGTCATTCAAGCTGCTGGGTTAGATTATTCTTCTCCGTTCTAGGTCATGGGCTGAATTGAGAGGATTGTAGATCTAGCGCAGTCATAGCCAGCTCGGCCGGAACCCTGGCCGACATATACGAGCGCCATGAGCGAGGAAAGGTGATGGGTATCTACTACGTTGCACCGCTTCTTGGGCCAGCCCTCGCGCCCATCATCGGAGGCTGTCTGTCGGTGTCTTTCAGCTGGCCTGCACCTTTTTATTTTCTCGCGGCAAGTGGAGGTCTCCTATTGGTGGCGTTCATGTTTCTATTCAAGGAGACATTCCGGATCGAACGTAGCTTGACTTATCAAGCTGCCTTACACAGACGGACGAATGCGGCAAAATCCCTCAAATCTGCTACTAACTCCACGGTTGTGGGGAGCGATACGAGGACGGAGGGGGGGCAGGTAAACGAGAAGAAAGAGTCATCGAAACCAAGTTCGATCGAAGACGGGACGGCTGCAACCAAGGTTGAGCCAGGGTTGACGGTCGTCAGATTCTCCCTTGCGGATATCAATCCGTTTCCGCCGTTTTGCCAGGTTATGCGACAGAGAAATAACATGGCAATATTGATGGCGAATGGTGAGTGATGTGCACTGCTCTGCATGATCTGGATATTGACTGCATGACTAGGTTTGGTGTTTGCGTTCAGCTATACATTGTCGTACACTTGCACGCGAACGCTGAGCATGTACTACAAGTATGATGCGCGTGCTGTTGGAATAGTGCTACTGTCACTCGGAGTTGGTACGTGCCCCGCCGAAATGCAAATACACGAAACTGAAGGCAGCAGGGAGCATTGCAGGAAGTGTGATTGGTGGTCACTGGTCGGACTACGTCATGACGAAAATGAAATATGAGAATGGAGGGCAATATATTCCTGAGGTAGGTCCCCCTAAGTTCATGAACGAGACGGGGATAGCAATCCATTAAAATAGATGCGCCTGAAGAGTGCCACGCTCGCGATGGTCTGGTTACCTCCAGCCGTGGTCGGTTATGGGTGGGTCGCCGAGAAGCACCTTAACGTGGGCGTGATCTGCCTAATGTTGTTTTTGTGCGGCTTCTTTTCGATGTGAGTACCATGAGAATGGAACGTGGTGGTTGTGCTGACACGTTGTAGATGGATGTACTCGAGCACATTAGCGTACGTGGTGGACGCCAACACGGGCCGGTCAAGCACCGCGGTGGCAGCAAACAGCTGGTTCCGAGGTACGCTAGCATTCGCGTGTACGTTGCTTGTGGTTCCCCTGCAGGACGCGGCTGGCGACGGGTGGTTGTACTCTGGGTTTGCGGGACTCATGATTATGATGGAACTACTGATCGTTCTGGTGCTTCACAAGGGTCAGGCCTGGCGAGAGCAAATGGTTTGAAGGTGGAGTTTCTCTTTAAATATTTAAATAATTAAAATTGTGTACGTGGCTGTGCCATTTCTCGGAATTCACCGAAGTTGGAGATGAGACTGCGAGACACGCCAGAATAATCGACAACACCTTCTCGTCGTCGTCGTCGAGCACGACCGCGACACTCCCCTCCGCGTCGCCAGACACATTCAGCTCGACTTTCAGGTCAAAGTCTCAGCGAGACAAGACCTTTTTACACTGCTACCATGGGCCAATCCCTTTCTCGCCGTCGTCTGGCTGCAACGCCGGTACCTGTGTCACCAGGACCAGGACCAGGACATTCCAACGACACACACTCACCTTGTCGCTCCCTCCGTAACCGCATTTTCTCTTCCATTCCAAAACCCTCCTTCAGATCGCGCACCCTCTCATCCCTTACCCTACTGAACCGCCCCAAACAGACGCTCAGAGGGAAGAACCGTCGCTGGCGGCTCTCGCGTAGACACAACGTCTCCGCACATACCGATGGGCCCGTCCCTGAACATATGGGTCCTTTGACGGAACATGACGAGCACCAGGTCGATCGTGACGTCGATGAATTTGGCGTCATCACACATCGCGTGCCCGACAATCACAGTGACTCCCCGGCTGCGTCCGCCAAGGGAAAGAACAAGGCGGAAGACGTTCCTCGCATTGCGGACGATAATGAAGCCAACAGCGACATCCCCGTTCCGTCCACGTCAACTGCTCCCCTTCTTGCCCAATCAGGACCCAGCGGGGATCCCGTCGGCGATGACGAAGTCGTCATCGCTCCAACAGTCCCTCCTTCTCCTCCTCGCCAACCTCCACCTCTTCCACCGGCGCAACAGTCCGAACGGCCTTCCGTGCTTCTCCCATCGGCACCCACGCATCCGTCTCCGCCTTCGCCACAGTCTTCCTCCCAACAAACGAATACTCCTCGACCTTTCCCACCTCCCGGAACTCTCGTTGTCGTTCAAGGCGTGGTGCACACGACAGATGTTCCTCGCTCTTCCGACCGTCCCGTTACTATATCCAATCCGCTTCCTCCAACGACCAATGGTGCTCTCCATTCAAGTACCAACACTAGTCTGGATCCCAGCTCAACACGACCTTCCTCCGTACCACTCGAATCCAGACCGCGCAACTCCCTCTCTGGTATTTTGCCCCGCCCAATTAGCATGGCTCCCGCAGTACCTTCCCCTCTAGAGCCCATAATCGGCTCTCCGAACATTGACGCTCAGACTCGCCAAGTTATATCCAATGTTGGCGGTGTCGCCGAAGACAGCGAGGACGAGGATCGTACACACCCACACCCACATGGAATCTCCATGGCACAGGGGCCCGTTGGCGCCTCCGGCTTATCTGCGAGTAGTATCGATGTCTTGGGAACCTTGTTGAGGTGTGTCTTTTTTAAGCCTCTCGTTTTCGCTCACGCCGAACTTTTTCAATCCATTCCCTTTTAAACAGCGTCGCAGCAGCAGCAACAGCCGCGTCCCTCCTGACAGGTTCATCGGAACCCATATTCTCTTCGGGACTCACCTCCTCTCAGCCCCCGCAGTCATCGAACTCTACCTCCCCATCCGCGAGTTTCAATTCTAATGTGCCGACCGAACGCCCGCTTTCACCAACCCCTACTTCAGATGCAGGACGAATGCGGCATGTGTGGAGTAGCTTGCGGGACCGACTTGGCTTGGGAGGTGGAGGTAACAACTCGAACCACGCCAATGACACCGCCTCAGGCTTTGACCTGGGCCAAAACATTCCACCTCAGCCTGCGGATGTTTTACGACCTCGCGACCCACGCGAAATAATGCTGGCCGAAATGGCAAGAGCTTTTAATCTAGGGCTTGGACTTGGTGGAGCAGCAAACACACCCTCTGCAACGACTACCGCAAACCCTAATACAGCAGCTGAGCTTCCAATGTCTGATGGCGATGTTCTAGCCGGAGATAGAGATGCCGACCAGTCGTCCCTTCCTCCTCCCGACAGCTTCGAGCGATTCCTCATGGATCTGCAAAGCGATCTCAGAGTTACGTTGATGCAGGAACAGGACGCGGGCGTCACTGGAGGGACAGCTCTAGATGCTGAGGAGAATGCTGAGGACGTAGCTGAGGACGTCGAAGAAGATCATCCTATTCCGGAGCTGCAGAGCCTTTCCGATTCCGACTCCGAAGAGTTTGACACGCGACCTTTCGAAAGTGACGAGGAAGACGAACTAGAAGATGACGTAGATAACGAGGTCGACGAAGAGGACGCTCACACCGCCCTAGAACAGCTTAGTGGGCGTACATCCCCCTCGGTTTCCGCCCTTGGTACAGGTACCCACTATCCGTTCGGCCCAATAACCGGTTCTGGATCGACTTCTTTCGGTGCTAGCGGTATGTATCTGTCCCATACAGCAACCTCACAGTCAATATCTACAGCAATATCTCGCGCCGACGCCGAAATAGGTGCAAGTAATTCCGCCCTGAATGACGGTCAAAGCGGAGGTATCAGGGCTACGCACCGACCCTCCACTGTCAAAGGAACCCATGTTCCAATAGACGGTCCAAGCCCGTCAGAAATGGGGACCGCAAGGGTGCCAGAGAGTGAGGGAGAAAGGGCTGTGTTAGGTGTGACGCACAGCCCAGAGACTTCGATTGGGGGACAAAGGGTGGAGGCTGAGGGTTGCAATACCATATCGGGGTCCATTGCTGTGCGGCCACTTGACGCCCAGGATCCTTCAAATGTGCCAGAGACCGCGACAGGACGGGACTCTTCCCTTCTAGGAACGTCATCCTCGCCTGTTCCCTTGACGTCCAACATCCCTAGTTCGGTCTCAGGAAACGCGGCGTTGGCCTCCCAGGTTCCTCTTCGACCAGCAACCTCAACGTTTCCCCCATATTCGGCTCCCGAGCCAGCCACGCAAACCTCGCCTTCCACAAACACAAATCCAGGAGATCCCCCAATGCCTTTTCGTTTCCCGTTCACGCCAAACCCTGCTTCCCGTACCGAGCACACCCCTGGAGGTGGCATTAATTGGTGGAGGATGTACCGATTCCCAGCAATAGCCTCTCCAAATCCTGGACAGCAAGGGCCTCAGGGGTCGTCGCCACTATCACAACCTACTTCTCGTATCCCAGCACAAGGTCCGAGTCACGCTTCTGGTTCTCCCTGGGCACGTACTACAGGCCAAAATGAAATGATGGCGTCACGTGGGATGGCTCAGGTCTCAGCTGCACATAGCGGGCTGGCGCAGCCAGCGATATCGCCGTCTGCCGCTACGCCCACCATACCTGAAACGGTGTCCGCCTCCAGCCAGAGTACTATTCCACCCCCGTCTACAAGTGGTCAAGACCTCAGTTCTCCTACGAACACGACCACAAACCCGTCAGAACACCGTAGTAACGTCGTTGTACCTGTCATCGTGGTTGGATTGCAGTCCGTCAACATGGACAGACAGCCTCCGCATATGCCTCAACCACAAGCGAATCCCACCACCACTGCCATAGACGACGAAGATGGGGAAGGTTTGGAGTTTGACGGTTTGGAGCAACCGATGTCGTTGCCTCTGCAAATTCCCGAGCCGGTCGAGTTCCGCCGCCCCTCTAATCCCTCGAGTACAATGCCACAAGAACAGAACAACCAACAACCGACCCGCGGGCGAACATGGCAAAGTCGTGCTGCAAATGCATTTAGGAATTTGCGGCCATCCAGGAGGAACGCAGATACTGCCAGCCCGCAGCCGCCAGAAGCCCCCGGTTCGAGGACGTTCTTAATCTACGTCATTGGAGGTGCGTCCTTATTTTTCCTTCGTGCTGTCGCCACTGACGTGCGCATTGCCTAGGGTACTATCCACCCGACCATCAGATCATTACCGGTGGAAACTTGGACTCCTTTGAAGCATTATGGTGGGTCTTTTGCGCTCTTGACCCTTCCTCCAAACCGCAACTAAACAATTTTGGGACGAACAGGGAGCTCGCCGAGTTGTTGGGACAAGTGAAACCTCCAACGGTGTCCAAGGACGAAATTGATAAATCTGGGCTTGAAATTATCAAAGCATCCACGGTCGAGGAATATGAGAAACAAGGGCGCGTCGCGAGTAATTGTATCGACAGAGTACGTGTTTCCTTGCAGAGGCAGAATTACACCGCTGACCTTGTTTTAGTGCCTTATCTGTCTCGACGACTACGACCCAGAGGATGATTTGCGAGTACTCGCGTGTAAACATACATTCCACCAGGGTTGCGTGGACAGATGGCTCGAAACCGGCCGTAATAATTGCCCCGCGTGTCGCTCGAAGGTGTGTTCAGCGCGGCAAACTGCATTTTGATGCTAAAGGGCCGAACGCATTTACAGGGCGTTAGCAATGAAAACGCAGGCTCTACTTCTGCGACATCAGTATGACATCTAGTTCCTTCATCTGCGCATTCACAAGTATCATCACCCACTCCGCATCTTTTCGTCACTCCTTGACTCATTTCGCATTTTCACAAAAACAAGTAAAAATGATTAACACCAGAATGTGCACCAGCTGTAGCATGTTGTTCGCTCCTTTCATTTCCTTCCAGAATTGCACTTCATCGCTTGCCATTGTCCCAATCCTGCTCAAATATATATTGGCTGCTCAGTACAGTACACTCGCTTTCCTCCACGTATACACATGGTGCAATCATGTTTACCCTCGCACTATATTTTTTGTGTACCTTTAAGTCGAGCAGTGGTTGCAATAAGGACCCTTGAATCAATAACTTTATTCCGTCCGCCAAAGTTTGCCCTTTGGTATGATTGGCACCTTAGCAGGGTAGGGAACATACACGGGGACTAAGTACTCATGCTCGCTTTGCGGTGATTCCAGCCTCCTTGAGCTTCGCTAATAATTGGTCGACGTTTTCCACCTGTCGAAAGCGAAACGACTAGTAAGCCACTGGAATAGAATGCGAGAAGAAACGCGCACCTTGCCACCACCAACGCGTTTTGGTGGCTCGGTGACTTTGACAGTCTCCAGGCGAGGTGCAAAGTCTATGCCAAGGTCTGCAGGAGTTAATTTTTCAAGGGGTTTCTTCTTTGCTTTCATGATGTTGGGCAAAGACGCATATCTAGGCTCTGAGAACAAGTGGGATGTGTGAAGGCGCCGAACACGTCACCGTACGTGGCTGTCACGTACCATTCAGTCTAGCAGCATCGTATCAGCGTACCAGTCGCACGACGAGTCTCTCGCCAAAGACAACGCACCTCAAATCCGTGGTGATGACGAGAGGCAGTCTACACCGAAGCACTTCCAATCCGCCGTCAATCTCCCGCGTGACGTGTGCCACCTTTTGCGCCGCATCGACCTCGACCTCGCTCGCAAACGTCGCCTGCGCCCAGCCCATGAGGCCCGCGAGCATCTGGCCCGTTTGGCCTGCATCGTCGTCGATGGCTTGTTTTCCCATGATGACGACGTCGACGCCCTCGGACTGACGTTCGATGATCGCCTTGAGCGCCTTGGCGACACCGAGCGGCTCGGGTGCGGGCGCGGACTCGGGTATCTCGACATGGATGGCCGCGTCGGCGCCCATGGCGAGCGCGGTTCGGAGCGTCTCGGAGGACTTGGGGGGGCCGATGGTGACGACTTTGATGGACTTGACGGCGTCTTTGAGGCGTTCGCGTATCCGGACGGCCTCTTCCACCGCTGGACGCAGGCCGTGTGTCCGTCAGACACGGTGTCGGTGGGAAAGAACCAATGGGGACACACCGATCTCGTCAAATGGGTTCTGGACGGAAATGAAGGGTAAATGGGACGAGATGGCGTCGGGGAGAGACGTACCATCGAGTGTTTGACGTTGAGGTCGATGCCGGTCTGCTCTCGGTTGACGCGGACCTTGACGGCATAGTCAACTGCGCTTTGGGCGGAAATGGGGTGAGATGAGGTTGAATTAGATCATTGAAGAGATATGGATTTACCGCTTTACCGGTACGAGGATGTTGAGTAGGCGTACAGCAGAAGGTCTCATCCTCGAACGTCGTGGTCAAGGTCGGAACTCGGCACCACTTGCAGTTGCCGTGTGATTACGTAGTTTGTCCAGTCGATAAACCACCACTCGCATGATTCCCGGACTCCAGCCGCACCGCGGTGATACTAGCACTGCTTCGCCGGCGACTGTCTCGTTCCGCTTCATCTGTTCACAGCCCGATGATGGTATCTACAACTACAGGCTCAAACATAGATATATGGTTGCGATTAAGTGGCATCACATTCATAGCGGTGCCGCGCGGCATCCACTTCAAATCCGAGTCGCACTCGGACCTATCATCAAGACCGAGCAGTGACTTGACCCCCACAATTGCGCATCTCATCAGCTCGAGGAGTAAGCCAAATTAGTTCACCAACTAACCCTTGCAATAAGGTATCCAAACGATAATAATGTAGCATAAAACAATAGATTCAATGTACCGTCCGATTCGTAAAAAAGAAATTTGTCCACAGTTTCACGATATCTAGTGATTCTGTCTCGCAGCAGACATCAACTTTGAGAACATGGAGTTAGATCTCGCCAGAAGCACGTCGGGCGGGGCAAACTCGATCGGGACACCTTGTTCCATCACCAACACCTTGTCGCACTCTTTCAAGATTCTGTCGTTCAGTCGGTGCATGACGCTGAGAATGGTAGCATGAGGGCAGCTCCGGCGCATCGCCTGTTGGATGAACACGTCGGCACCAGCATCGATTGAAGCGGTCGCCTCATCCAGTAACAGAATTCTGGGGTTGCGGAGGATGGCAGCTGCGAGGCACAGGAGCTGGCGTTGACCGACAGAGTAGTTGGAGCCGTTATCTTCAACGACGGTATCGAGCTTGGTCTCTTGGGAAGAGACGAATTTCTTGAGACCGACAAGATCAAGGGCCTGCCAGAGCGCATCGTCCGAGTGCTTGCCGTCAAAGTCAAGGGAAGAGCGAATGGTGCCCGAGAAGATAAAGGGATCTGCAAAAGGCAGGTTTAGATGTTGCTCGCTGGTGAACAAGGACCCGCTGCTCACCCTGAGGGATCACCTGAATACCGCGGCGCAATGTCGATACACCAAGAGATTTGATATCTAGCCAAGCATGGTCAGAGATCCCGAAACGAGTAGTAAATCAAAACGTCCTTACCCCTGCCATCAATCTTGACCGTGCCATTGCTGGAATCGATCATGCGGAGCAACAAGGACAAGAGGGTAGACTTTCCAGATCCAGTGCGCCCGACGATAAAGACAGTCTCGCCCGGTTTGAAAGTGAGGGTGACGTTTCGCAGGACAAGCTTGTCAGGGCGAGAGTGGTATGCAGCATCGATGTCGCGCAGAACAATCTCGCCACGAGAGGGCCAACTAGCCACAGAAGGATCGGTGGGAAGTTCGGTAGGGTCTTCCTTCGGGAGGGACGTCGTGTAGTCCATGAGACGTTCAACAGAGTTCATCTAGACATGATGGAATGAGTTCAAACCAAAAAAAAAGGATATACTCGAACAAACCTCCGCTTCGACATTGGCAGCACTCCTGAGGAGCAGGTTCATGATGTACGTGAGGGTCGATGCATAGGTCAAGGCGAGGGCGAATTGGACGCTGTCGCCGACTAACTTCGTGTGTGCAAGCATGGCAAGAGAGAAGACGATCAACGAAGACATGATTTCCATGCGAAGCGTGACCCAGATTTCTAGAGAGACATCAAGACTTGCCACATAAATACTGTCAGAGGAAATGACATACCGGCATGCATCCTCAAGAACGTAGGTTTGTTGCTTGCATCTAGGAGACTACCGACTGCATTCTCAAAGTCGGCCTCGCGTCCGTACGCCATAATTGTCGGGATGCCATCGAGGGTTTCGCTGATGCGGGACTGGAGCGGACCGCGTCCAGTAGACTCGAGACGCTTGAGCTCACGGAGGGACTTGCGGTAGAACCAGAGCACGAGCCAATAGATGATGACCATCGGGCCGACAATGGCTAGCCAACTTATGAGCGGGAATCGAGGAAGCAGATATCAGCTATGGACTTACCCAGCATAATTGGAATGCTGTAACCCAAGATAGCGATGGTGGAAACCAAGTTCCCAACACCTGCAACCAACTGGAAGAGCTGGGGCATAAGACGCTGATCAATTGCTTCGATATCCTTGGAGAACCTGTTCATGATGCGGCCAATGGGTTGGCTCTCGAACCACCAGACGGGAGCATGGATGACACCGTGAAGAGCTCGCGAGTGGAATTTACGGCTGGCGCGGATGGTGCTCAAGAGGATAGTGACATTGAGAATGACTGTGCACGTGAGCTTCGAAATCTTGGGAAGAGATCAGGTTATACTTACTAATGGCGAGAACAGAGCCACCACCAATGCCGTTGTAGATGGCAATCCAACCCACAGCGTTTTCGTGCCAAGTGTCTTCCGTCCACCAGGTGAGCCATTGGTTCAGGACAACGACACTACCTTGCAAGAGTATGATTTCGAGCAGGAGCATGATGACCATCAAGACACCCCCGGTGGCCTTGAGGTACGCCCACCAGGTTGCTGCACCAACGGCGCCTGTGTTACGCTCTTCTTCGGCGATGACCTTGTCGGTAGCTGGTTCTTGCTTGGCCGCGGGCTTCGGAGCGGCAGCACTCTTGCGCTTGTCATCCTGCTTCGCTTTATCATCGGAGTCCTCTGAAGTCGCCTGGACGTCGCTGAGCAGACGAGTGAGCTCGCCATTCCGGGCCAGGAGCTCGTCGAAGGAGCCTTGCTCGACGATGGTACCGTCGGAGACAACAATGATATGGTCGACCTGGTTGAGGTACTGGAGCTGGTGAGTGACGAGAACGCGCGTTTTGTCCTGCAACCCATGCTTGATGCAGTTGTTGAAGACGGTGCGGCCAACGCGAGGATCCAAGGCAGCAAGGACGTCATCGAAAAGGTAGATGTCGGCGTCGGAATAGACTGCGCGGGAAAGAGAGAGACGAGCTCTCTGTCCACCACTGAGGTTGCTTCCTTTCTCACTCATTTGCGTGGCCATGCCGTGGGGGAAGGTCTCGAGGTCCGAGTCAAAGCACGTAATCTGGATGGCCTTCTGGAGCTGACGCATGTCGATTGGACGACCGAACAAGATGTTGTCCTGAATGGTGGAGGTCTGAACCCAGGGTTGTTGGGCGCAGTATGCAATAGATCCGTCACAGTAAACTTCGCCAGAGATGCGCACCATCTCGCCAATGAGAGCGGACAAGAGGGAGCTCTTTCCAGACCCAACATTACCAACAATAGCTGTGAGGGAACCCCTGCGGATTGTCATGTTCACATCGTGAAGGAAAGGAAGAGGGCCGGGAACTTCGTCCGTGTCGACACTCGGAGTCTGCTTCTTGTTCTTCTTTTTAGCAGGCCCAGATGCATCGTCCTTCTCGAGAGCGGTCCAAGAGAAGTTGCCATCGATGACAGTGACAGCGTGACCAATGTTCATGAAACCATCCGGAGAAGAATCGCTGGCCCCAGTTTTCTCCTCAGCAAGCAAGAATGCGTAAATACGACCCCAGGACGTGGACGCGATGACCATCGCACTATCGAGGTAATAGGTGAGATCAGCTCACTGAGGATAACCTACAACATACCTCAAGAGCTGTGGAAGTGAGATAAGGGGGTCCACCAGCATACCGAAGAAAGAAAGGGCGGGAAAGACTCTTGAAGCGTTCAATGTACCCATGTTCTTCCAACCAAAGAGGGAGAAAGCGGCAAGGGGCATAAGAGTGTTGGCGACCTGGAGGACTCAACTTCAACGTTTCGATTATATGGCTGAGTGCGTAAGCCTACCTGCCCGACGATGACGAACGTTGCAACTCCGGTGTTGAATTTACGCAACCAGCGCAGCTGTTCCGAACGGATGCGCTCCAGCTTCTCCAAAAAGTGCTTCTCGCGACCATTGATCTTGACCACTCGGATACCTACAGGACTAGATAATCAGAAACGTGGCGGTAATGAAATTTTCAAAGTAACTTCACCGTTCAAGACTTCGCGGATGGTCTTGAGGCGGCGGTCACCAAGTATCATGAATCCAGGAGCGGCCTTGCGCATGAACACGGGAACGACCATGATGAGGAGGAAGAGACAAAACCCGAGAACACCAATGCTGGCCCAGGCAGAGAAACCGAGTAGACGAGCTAGGAAGACCGTAACGGCAGCCAACTGAAGGGGAATGCTCCACATCTGGTGGATGACCTCCCATGCCTTGGAGACAGATTCACAGTCGACATTGACAAGATTCATGATATAACCCTTGCCATATTTCTGGTTGTTCTCTGCGGAGAGACGAAGAGACTTCTTGTAAACGGCCGAAATGAGAGCAGTCTTGACGTTCAAAGCCATGCGCTTTACAAGTTGATCAGAAGAGCGTCCACAGAACGTGAACACGAGCTTGAGTCCCATCAGTATACCGCCCAAAGCGTAAGTGTTGTAGATAATGAGGGGGAAGCCACCAGTATCCGTTTCAATGATCGAGGTGTACTCTGCAAGCGCCGTGGCGTTGCCAACTGGTGGAGGAGGAGCACGTGTGGCGACAATGATTTGCTGCAGCATCAGTGGGGCAAGGATAGCTGCGCAGACGGACAAGAGCCAGAGAATGCCAGAAATGAACCTATCATTATCGTCAAACAGTGACTCGCTTCGTAGAGAAGAGACGATAATCACCACAATCCGATGGCAGCATTGAAGATAGTTCCAAGTAACTTGGGGTTTGAGCGCCTCCTGTCGAAAAACTTTGCTCGCAATTGAGTCCAAAAAGGATCCACCCAATGTTCCACTATAGTCGCCTCGTCGTTCCGTCTCAGAGGGAGCAGGTCCTACAAGAGAAAAAGAATGGATTACATATTAATGTGGTGTACAATTCAACCAGAAATGAATATAACTACCGATTCCAACAACGGTCTCTTGAATCCCAAGTAGAGTAATGGCGTCATCCATGATACAAACAAAAATCCGAAGGGGCCGATGCGTAGAGTGGGATGGGTGACGACGTTGTTGACGACTTCGGGAGCAGGGAGTTCGGGAGGCGGTTGCATGACGATCAGCGTGCTTGTGGGACGTTCAGCGAACGGGCGAGGGGGACAGAGCCCATTATCCTCCATGTCCAGATAATCTGTAGTTTTGACAGGCACCTTGACTGGGTAGCCTGGATCTTTCGCAAGGTCGAGTGGTTCAACACCCTCTTCGTCAACTATGGTAGCTTGGCTCATGGGGCTGGAAATGGTGATGCCAACTTCGGCGTCCTCACTCATCTCTGCCTCATCGCCGAGAATCTCCAAGGCGAGGGTTTGCGCGGTAACATCCTCCCTCAAGAGATGCTGCATCTGCTCCGAGTACTCATATTCGGACTGCAACCAGAAGTGCAGGCGAACCATGGTGATCGAGGTGAGACCGGAGTAAACGAGAGGCAAGTCCGTCGAGATGGCATCGCGAGACTTGGACAGCTTCGTGACCTCTGCAGCGATCTTTTCGGCAAGGACATCAGCTCTGGACAGAACCGAAGTTACAGGCGCGTAGGCGAAGCGGCCAGGAGGAAGTTTCTCCGTGGAATCCACGATCTTCTGAAGTTCAACAAGATCGATCTTGTAGGATGAATTGAAGGGGATCTCCGGGATGCAACGAACAGCACTGATGACTGAAGCGAGCTCATCGCCGTGAGAAGCGCGCAAGCTGTCGCGGGCATGTTTCAGGGCGAACATGGCGTCAGTGGTGTGAGTGCCAACGACCAGAATGACCCCCTGGGTTGCATTTGACTTCAGGAGTTTAAAACCAGTGATCTTGAGAGCCTTATCTGCAAAGGCTGGGGCCAATGCACGCTCGACGAAATCGAGGTCTACGAACAGACCATTGAACTTGACCGTGCGCGAGCTACGACCGCGGATCGCAATGGTGCCATCAGCTTGCATGCATCCAACGTCGTCGGTGTAAAGGAGTATGTCATCACCAGACCAAGGACGGAACATGTGCCGCGACGCTTCTTCGTTGTCAAGATAGCGGGTTGCGCTCTGATTCGTGATAAAACCGATGGTCCCGGTTGCGCCTTCGTCGCCTGGGTGAATCACAGACAGAGACTCGTCGAGAAGGATTAGGTCCGTGCAACCTTCAGTAGCCCCAAACGAGATAGCGGACGGGATGGGGTCTGTGGGGTGGATCAACATCTGTGAAATGCCCGCAAAACCAACTTCGGAGCACTGAAAAGCGTATGCTTGAGCAAACGAAAATAACCCGGATCGAAAAAGAACCTACTGCATAGTTGCAAGCGATCGTTGCACTTGGGAAAATGACGGTAGCCAATTCGACGTCAGAAACATCGAGTGATTCGCCGCCGATCACCATCCAATATACTCGGTTGAAGCCACGGGGGAGCCTGGAGCCACAAGCACGCAGTTGCGCATAGTCGGCGAATGCACGGAATACGCTAGGCGTGAAGTGCACTCGAAGCACCTGAGAGCTGCCAGTCGACGCGAGCTCTTCGTACAAGGCGATGCATTGGTCAGCAACCAAGGGAGACGCATCCAGATACAATGTTGTCCGGTTGAACATGAAACGGCGAATCTCGAAAAGAGGGCGCAAAAAGGTCTGGTTTACCGGCTCAGTCTCGTCAGGCAATAAGGTCAAATAATCGCTCACCGCTCCGCCACGCAGCCATTGGCCATCCATGGGCCGGAAATGGGCAGAAGACTCTTCGGAGAGCACTGCGAGACTTCTGCGCATGGGGTACACAATACTCTTCGGGATACTTGTGCTGCCACTGGTAGGAGTGATGGAGCAGATCAAAGGGATCGATTCAACCACCTCTTCGGGCGAAGGAGGGACGATGTGTCTCGAGGGTTTCGGGCCGTCGGCGAGTTTGAATGTAGAAATGGCACGAACACCCGGCACAGCTGGTGGCTTTGAGGCGCCAAAGAGAACAAGGCGCACATTTGCACGCTCGAGAACAGTTTGGAGGACGTCTGGTGTCCACTTTGCAGAAAGGAAAACGACTGTGCGTCCAGAGAACCAGACAGCATGAGCGGCAGCGACATAATCAATTTCAAGGCTAGGCGGCAAAATTAAAGTCACGACTGATTTCAACAAGAAATGGAGGGTACTCACCCTGTGTAAAGGCCGATCGGATTCCTGGTGTCGTCAAGGTCATGAATTTTGTTTGCGATCTGCCTGACACGCGCCCACAGGGCGGCGTACGACCATTCGTCCCCTCCGGTTCTAACAGCAGCCAGGAACGGGTGCTGCTTGGCAACTTCCAGAAGTGCCTCGGTGGGGGTAATTAATGAGTTGGACATCGTGAGGAGGATTTACTGGAAAGAATGTGTACAATGCAACAAAAAAGAAAAAGAAATAACAAACGGGTCCCAGCCCGGACGAAGAAATAACGAAAAGGGAGGAAGGGGTCGGGGAGGTCGACGAGGAGCCTGCCTGGCGTACGCGAATGGGAACATTCGGCTTATAAGTGGAGCGAACTACGAGCTTGGCAACGTGAATAATTCAACTCCGGGACAGCCTCGGTGATCAGTGTACTGTTGGTGAGTTCCGTGCCTGCTTGGCCACCAATCAAAGGGGCGGCCGAAAGCCTCTTACATCAAAGTTTTGATGGCACTGGCAGTAGTAACAAAGTGTTTACGGCAGTGGTACCGCCTCTCCGTTCACTTTCTATTTCTGGAAATAGTATCGGCAACCGGATACCGTCGAGCCACCCCGTGGAGCACACTGGCGTCCACCTGCCCGTACTCCAGCGCGAAAACGAGTCGTAAACGGGGCCATTGTCTAGTAATCCTACAAAGGGAGGAACCACCCCTGGCTACTGATCCTACTTGACCATTGCTGCGTTTGTACGTCCCTGGGCAGTGCCAGTGACTCATGCTCAGCACACCGCCCATGACATGCCCAAAGGACCTTGATAGTGTGGCGCGCCCGCATCGATGGCTCGTGGGACGGTCAGTTACGATTACTGAAAGCATGGCACGATTATCCATAGCAACCAATGTTAACGATCTGGCCCAGGACTAGTCGTATCCACCTCGCACAGCAAGCCCTCCAGGGATTCTCCCGGAATTCTCAGACTGTGCCTGCAAACGGTCTTGCCCTCCAGAAGCTCCCAGATTCATATGAGCCATAGCGAAGATTACAGCGATCTCAAGCTCGCCCTCGGCGATACACGGTTTCGTTTCTTGGTCTTTTATTCAAGTTCGCAGATTCCTCGATAAAATATTAAATTATAACCGTCATTGAAACGTGTCATGTACTCTACGTTACATCGTTATCACCACAGCAAAGGGGAATACGCTACACTAGGACTGTCCGTATTTCGCCTTTGATCGCTTGTAGCGGTTTTGCTTTTACGAGGGGAGCTCCTCGCGTGAGGGGACGAGCCCGGGAGCAGTAAACAGGACCACCGCTACAAACTCCGTACAAGCGGCGAATGGGTACCACCAGTTCTCATCAGTCTGCTTGGCGAGGTCGTTTGATGTCGCAGTGAAGAAGGCTTCACGGACAAGCAAAAGGAGAGAGATAAGGCAAAGGATTTGGATGCCGTACGTCGCGCCGAAGCCTGTGGAAGACGTCTTGTACGAGCCATCTGGATATCAAAGTTAGCTCAATCACGAATGCGGAGAAGTCAAAGCAACACTGACAACTTGATACGACACGGACAAGAAGAATCGTCTGGAACGCGACAAGAATGCACAAGATGAGGAAGATGTAGATGGAAACCTTGCGCAGTGTGTTTCCGGTGTTGACGGTGCTCTCCGTAGATCCCGTCGAAGACTGCACAGCTCCAGTGATACCGATCGCAACGGCTGCAACCAAGGCGACACGGAAAAGCATGGGTCTACGTGTGATTCGCGAAATAGGGCCGTCCGGGAGGGGCAAATCGGACATCCGACCACTGGAGAAGAATTCAGCATTTTGCGCGAATTTCAAACCTCGGATGCTTACCGGTCAAGCACGAGAGTGTACGCCGAGTACAGTAGACCGAAGAAACCGGTGTTGTAGATGATTTCAAACGCAACAAGAGCGCCCAGAGTCTCCGCTACTGATGCTTCATGTGCCAAAACTGCCCTCAGACCGAATCCACCAATTCGAACTAATCGACGTCAATTTAGTTCCGAAGAGTTGCAAAACGCAATAGGACATACGTGCGCAAAACAGCGAAATGACGATATAAACGTATGTCGGTCGGGCGACTGCCTTGGTGATGAAGAATATAAAGAGAGGCACGTAAAGTATAGCAAAGATCACGGCGCCAGCGACGGAATCGATACCATAGGCTTGAGCGAAGTTGTAGCCAGGAGGAGGGCTGTTCATGACGGTCAAAAATAAGGGTGAAGCGGGATGAAGAAGAAAAAATAATGGAGGAGAGGAATTCGCAGGTCAACCGCAAGGAAAGAAGGACAGGATCTGGACACGATCCCTTTTTATTGAACTGAGGACCTGTGAGAACTTGAAGCACTGCCCTTGAGAACAACCCAGGGAGGTCGCCAGCATCATCGTAAGCTTCACATACCAATACTTAGCAATTACGTTCCAAAAATATAGGGCTGATGCGGCGCTGCGGCGGTGGCATGGAAGCGAGTTGGCCCATCAGATCGCGATACACCTGACGACCGCCCCTCAGACTAAGATAAACACGCTGGATTATTCCATGAACTGCTCAGTATCACGTAGCGGAAGTCTTCGCACCAGGCCGTAATTAGAGGCTCCTGAATGTCTTGCTGGGTGTCTCCCTCGGAGGCATTATCACGGACTTGGTGGCAATACAACCATTCGGAATCATGGTACTTACCTTTTGAATGTATAAGTAGACCAGGGTTGAGAAGATGCACCAATCATGCAAATTGTGCGTCGGTCTGAGAGCGTACGCACTGACACAAGTACTGTCACGACGGGACCAAACTGGCACAAAATGCTGTGCATATTTCCAAATCCTTGCCAAGTTGCTTACGTAGAATCGGACCACTACACTGGCACTTTCAGCCTTAGCACGACGATCTGTAATGAGGCGATCTTAAGGCCGCGTCGGCATCCCGATCTGA
>JBBPOD010000184.1:0-26178 GCA_038091255.1 Tylopilus intermedius | reverse complement strand
CCTTCACGCTCACGGAGTCGCACCCCAGTCGACGATCATCGCGGGCGCCGCTCCCCTTCATACGCCCGCTATGACCGTGACTATTCAAGACGTTCACCGAGTCCTCATACTCGTCGTTCCAGATCGCCTATTCACTCTCGTCGCGATACCCGCGGGTACGAATACACTTCACGCAAGAGCCGAAGCCGCAGTCCCGAATCTCGTCACAGTCGACGAGATGTTCGTGTTCGTGCTTGGCCCCGCTCCGACGATTCTGATGACAACCGGCGGAATTATTCCAGAGATGAGAGGCGTAGTGACCGACATGCTGATGACCTGAGGAAGCGCCGACGAAGTCCTAGTCCTGTGTACGACAATGCGAAGCGTTCCCGGAGGACACCTCCGCCACAATCCCGTTCGTACCCCGCAGACTCGAAATCCACCAATGATGCAGAGGACCGTGCGGCGCGGTTAGCTGCTATGCAATCCAACGCATCCAGCATGGATGTAGATCGGCAGAACCGTTTGCTGGAGCTTTTAGCAAAGGAGAAGGCAGAGTTGGAAGCAGAGAACGAAGCAAGGTCGAAGTCCAAAGGAATGGGGAATTTCTTGAGCCAGGAACAGAAGAGAGTCTTTGGTGGTGAAGGAGGTCTAGAAGATCGGATCAAGAGAGGGCGGGGTGCCCTGGTCGCTGATGCAGACTGAGTTATTACGGTATTGTTGTTCTCCCGAAGATCCTGTGTTCATGTCGTTACATTTGCAGTTTAAATCACAGCTGATATCCCCAGACTCCGGACTTGAACGATTGATGGGTACATGTACCCTCTTCGCCTGACATGAAGTGTGGAGGATGATGAACTCGCCATTCCAAGATACACCATTTGTAGGAACATTCGCGAGCACTCGAGGACGTTGTTCAGTAGCAGCCACGTTGAAAGAACGCCAACACCAAAGTCCGAGATAATCCACCTTCTCTGCCGTGTGTACTGTGGCGTGTCGTTAATTAAGCAGGGTGGCGCAGTCTGCTTCCCCGAGGTCGACCTGTAAAGGCTCCGCAACACATTAATATCGAGACCGACTGGTTACAACGTGGCTAACGGCATACGCTAGCCTGATGCAGTTCGTGCTCCCCCTGGCTGCCAGGGCTCGAGGAAAGCTGGCCCCACCTCCAGAACAGGTCAAACGAGGATTGGCGCTGTGAACGTCCCTTTTCCTGAGCGACTTTGGGGTAAAAGGAGTGACTCTGGCCAGTCTATGTCAGCATTGAGGAAATTGGACGTGGCCGAAGGGTGAAATTGACTCTCATGCCTACCTTCCTCTGTCGGTCCGCCGGCGGCACCGTCAATTTGGAAGCGAAGCGAACGTGTGTTTGTTCGGCAAAGCGAGAGCCCATCGATAACCGGATCGAGGTCGATAAAAAATGTGCGGAGTGTGACTAGTTGACTCTGAATACTGTTCTCGACTAAATCTGCAAACGGGCAGGACCGATTCAAAACAGACCGCAACGTGCCCATCATGTCACAGAAATAGCAACGCATCAAACACAAGAAACTCGATTATGAAGTGGAGGTATGCACATGTGGGGATACACAAACCAAGTCCAGGATCTGCACAGCGGCAGGACAAATAGACTACATGCCCGTAAGTCCTGTTACCGCAGTTTCGTTGCGAACCTTGGGGCTGCGCTGGCGAAGACGAGTAGTACGTAAGATAAGCGCAAAATCCTGGACGACGCAATGAGCCAATGTGACGAAGTAGGCAAGGGTTAAACCTTACAATGACCAAGTGGTCGAATGCAAGACGTATCTGTGCGCTGTCTCGACCAATCATCTGAGCAACTACTGTGCGCAGGCCGGCAGTGCAATCATCCTCGGAGGTCGCTGGCTAAGTTTTGTTTAGTCGGACAATGCGGGCGAGTCATGTGTTCCGTTCTCACCAGAGAAAATGAGACGGGAATTGCACTGACGTGAGCTAGAAACATATCAGCCTCGAACTCAGCCTCCTCGGCAAGTTCCTGTTGCCGTAAAATAAGCACTCCCTCTCTTTATAAGTCTAGCTGGGATTCCACACCATCATGTTCGTAAGATTGAACAACGGCCGGGGACGAGCTGTCCTGTAAGGATGATACCTTCGGCGGCGTAGAGTTTGATAGCTCGGAAGTCTCATATAGGGTGTCATTGGGACGGCACTCCTAGAGGAGTATAACTGTTCGTAAGGAATGGACATTTGATACGGGCGCGAAAGGTAGACGGGAAGGCGTAAAGGAGGGAGAGAAAGGGATAGGTTGAACAGCCATCCTGGAGCACTTTTGAATCCCTCTGCACGTTTTGGACGCACGCGAGGCGTATCTTGTCAAATTGAAAGGCCGCGTTATGTCGGAGGCTTGAAGAGATCTCCGCTGTCTGGTTTTGGTTGGAAGACTGCTTGTATGTCGTGGTGATGATGTGGACTAGGTCCAGGGTGTTCAATTCTTGGATCCTGTCACCAGACGTTGCCGCTAACGTTTGATTGGCTCTCAAGCCGAGGACGCAATGATTCAATTTGCCATTGAGGAACTCCTGTGTGGCCATGAAGGCGGAAATGAGGACTTGTAATGTGAAGAGAAATTTTATCACCTCGAGCTCCAGGTTTTGGATGTCCACCGTAGGCGAAGAAGTTAACAGCATTCCGACTTTTCTTCGAAAAGTCCAAGCTCCGATTCACGTGCAAGATTTTCTTCGTCAAACAGTTCAAATGGCTGGCAACAGGTCTGGCCCTACTTTTCTTTCTCCCAAGAAACCCGTAGTACTGACCTCCAGAAGTACGTACTCACTAGTGATCTTCCATGTCACGTGACTTTAGAAAGGCGACGCGACATATCAGATTTATACCAAACGAATGTTGAGAAGGCCGATAACCTGTCAGAACAAATGGGTCATCGATATCATCCCTGAAATAGGTCCTCGAAACGTATTGCGAAGAGCGTACCGTCTACGTCGCCCCATTCGACACAACATGTGCTGGTAATCCTACTTCAGCTTGCGGCCTTTGCCCGAGCCAAAGGATGCTAGCCAAGAGACTTGCAACCTCATGCTGATAGTAGAACGGTAACGACTCGGATGTATATCATGATCTTCTCGTACAGCGAAGAATCATCCGCATTGCACACTGCCTCGTCTGGTTGGTTAGCAGACCAAAAGCGAGAGAGTCCGAGACCAGGTCAAGAGTGACTCACGATGCTGCAAGCTCCGAGTCCCCTGCGCCGGCGAGTACATGATATGGTCCGTTGGTCGACTGACTCTGTAGACCTTGCGATGAGTCAGGGTAAGTGAAATGGGAAAGGAGCAATTTGATTTCACACTGCCACACCAGATATCAGGCTCGTCAGTCTCGAGAGCACGGGTCAGTAAAGATGCCTCGAATTTGCTTCCAATACTTGCATTCACTCTCCGCGAGCTAGGGCTGTGCCACCGTGACCTTTGCAACCACCAGGTCAACGGTGGGGTACTTTTGTTGATAGCACGGTCCCCAAAGTCCCCAACACGCCTGGCGCATCGGAATATCTGAGCTGCTGCCAGCTACGTCTTTCTAAGGACTGAAGGGGGGTGGATAAGGAGGGGGGGTTTTTCTGCGCCCCATATTGTCTGGTCATCAAACGAGGTACGTCTTCGAAACCGCGTGAACATTGGATGGGACCGCAATTTCACCTGCATTGTAAAGTCGATTGACGTAAATTAATTCCCCATTCAACAACCACTGGGGGACAGCCTTGAAATATCCTTCGCCTTTGGACCGCACACCGAGGTGCCAAGACTTGTAGTACATTAGATTGTAGAGAAAAAAATGTCTCAGAAAGTAGTAATTTGCGGGGCTGGCTTCCTGGGTTCGTCCCCTCGCTTACTTTCTACTCTTCCGCTCATCCACCCTCGCTAGGGCTAAACATCGCCAAAGCCTTGTTGACCGTAACGAGGGGAAACTTACCACGACAACTCTCTTACGTTCAAATATCCTCCCGTTCGCCAGAGAAGGTCCAAGAAGCATTGAAAGCAACACAAGATTTGGATCATACTCGCCTCCTTCCACCATGTCGCGTGGATGTGACCGACCCCAAGTCGCTGGGCACCGCCTTCAAGGACGCTGACGTCGTGATATCTCTTGTCGGTCTGCTAAGAGGGACTCCAGAACAATTCGAACGTATCCAATGGAGGGGTGCAGAGAATGTTGCAAAGACCACATCCGGGGTCGGTGCAAAGCTCATCCACTTCAGCGCCATAGGCGCAGACGTCAATAGTACCATTCCTTATTGGAAGACAAAAGGACTTGGGGAGAGGGCTATTTTTTCTTACTGTCCACATGGTACGGTCTTTCGTCCAAGCATAGTATTTGGGCCAGGAGATGGCTTTTTCACGGTGAGCGCCATCAGCCTTCTGGATCACAAATCATAGGGTTCAACACGAAATCTCCAGAAACTTGCCCGCCTGGCGAACGTCCTTCCCTTCATGCCTGTGTTTGGCGGGGGGACTACGTGGTTTCAACCTGTGTTTGTTGGTGACTTGGCCCACGCAGTCCAAGCAATAATTGAGCTTTCGGAGACGAGAAAAGGGGTTGCTGGAAAGATCATAGAGGCAGGGGGGCCAGAAAGTCAGTCAAAATACGTTTTGCATCGTATCTCGACTAACTTTGGCTCACAGTCTTCACCTACAAGGAACTTGTCGATTTGGTGTTACGTTACACACGTCGGTGGCGCCCCATCATGTCGATCCCCTATAGCATAGGAACGTTGCAGGGTGCAATCCTTGAGCGTTTACCCGACAACATATTCACAGTGACTCGAGACCAGGTATCTCATCAGTCCTTTACTTTGGTTATCATCGCTTACGCCTCAACTCAGATACTTCAACTAAAGAAAGATAACCTGGTGACTAAGTCAGGGGGACCGGAGTTTTCGGATCTAGTCGGCTGTGTGACAGGTTTGCCATTAACCTCCGTGCATGCCGTCTTACCCAGTTATCTCCATCGGCGATTGCAACCATGATCTTGTGCAGGGCACGAAAGACTTGGCTCAGACATGGCAAATCTTACCTGTACCAATATTCTTCTAGCTGATATGGTCTAGAACACGCACAACTAGGTGTCGTTAATTATCAACCTTGTTTGTCGCATCATAGAATATGCGATTGCCGGCTTGTCGGGTCCGCTTTGCACACTCTGGGCCGATGCGAAGTTGACTCCCCGGGGCGCCGTGAGTAACAGCTTTCACGTAAACGTGGTTTAGCGACTGAATTGCCAATCGTATCTTGAGCCTCATGTCCCTGGGAACCTCTGTGTGCCGTTTGGATGACGAACCTCTGCCGTGCTCTTGTGGCCAGACACTGCGGACTACTATAACTTGACCTTCACCCTCTCGCCATAATGCCAGCTATTGAGCAAGTTGAACGTCAAGCCCCTGAGAACGATTGTCCCACTTGTCCCGACCCTGGCACTCGAGCAATGGAAGATATTAAAGAGATCGTCACTCCCACGGAGCCTGAACCTGCCGTCAGGCAAGAGGTTGAAAAACCGTATAGCATATATACGCTCCCTGAAAAATGGTTCATCGTGTCCATGGCATCTTTGGCAGGATTATTCAGGTAAAGTGATCGGGCTAATCGGACATGCAATACCCAGCTCAAGTGCTGCATTTTATAGTCCGTTGACAGCCAATATATACCTCCCAGCAATCCCAACCATAGCTGTCGCCTTCAACAAGTCCATCGAGCTTATTAACCTGGCAGTTACGGTGTACATGATCCTGCAGGGCGTTTGTGAGCTGTATTGTCTCCGTGTTGTAACCCATTGTTAGACTAACAATCCCACCACCCTAGCTCCCATGATCTGGGGTTTATTAGCAGATCGCCTGGGACGACGTCCGATTTTTCTTGCGTGTTTGCTGGTCCTGAGCGCAGCTTGCATTGGCCTCGCCTTGGTCCCAACATCGGATTATTGGTTGTTGATGTTACTCCGTTGCGTTCAGGCCGCCGGATCCGCAAGTACGATTGCACTTGGTACGTTGCTATTCCAAGTGCAAAGCATCGTGGTGTTGACCCAAAGACAGGCGCAGGAGTCATCGGCGATATCGCGACTCGCGCTGAGCGTGGAGGTTTCTTTGGGCTATACACTCTCGGTCCACAGGTGTGTCATTCAGAGTGAAACTGGTAATGTTTGATTAACTGGCACTAGTTTGGTCCCACGTTTGGACCTGTAATCGGAGGCGTCCTAGCTCAGACTATCGGATGGCGGTGAGTGTAGCCCTCGCGCAAAAACATTGACTTACTTACAGCACTGGTGCAATAGATGGATATTTTGGCTCCTTTGCATTCTTTCTGTGGGATGCTTCCTTATTATGATGGCGTATGTTCATCGTCATTTGCGCCAGGTTTTAGGGATTTACACTCTGTAGCTTCCTCCCAGAGACCTTGCGGTTGCTTGTTAGCGATGGCAGCGTAATCCCGTCGAAATTTTACAGACCCCTCATTTCTGTTGTGGGGGCTGGACGACAGGCGACCACGGCAGAGATGCCCCCTCCACCACCCTTTTCTAACCCACTTCGGATACTGACGTATCTCGATGTGATGAACCTCTTACTGTTCAATGGGATCTGGTACTCGGTGTTTTACGCCGTGACCGCCACTATCTCCACATCCTTCCAATCGACGTACCCGTTTTTGAACGAGACTGACACAGGCTTATGCTTTTTAGCCATTGGTGGAGGAACAATCATCGGCGGCCTGGTCACAGGGAAACTCCTGGACAGGGATTACAAGAGATTGAAAGAAAAAATAGCAAGGGAAGCCTCAACGGACCTAGAAAAACCAGTTCCTGAGGAACAAGTCGCAGCGGACGAAAACTTTCCAATCGAGCAAGCAAGACTACGAAAAGCTCCGATTCATTTAATCGTATATTCTGTGTGCTGTGCGAGTTACGGATGGTGCCTCGAGAAAAAAGTCAACATTGCGGCGCCATTGGTGCTACAGCTGGTCTGTAAGTTCCCTTTCGGGATATCCAGGGAGCGTCAACACTAAATGGTCACCCATTCGTGCTCTCTTAGTCGCAATTTCAGCAATGGCGTTAATGAACACTGTGCAAACTCTCTTGATTGACTTGCTGCCTGCACATGGCTCCTCGGTGACAGCATGCGTAAGTTTCCACTGGTGCAGTATAAGGGAGCTTTACTAACAATGTAGTATACTTATAGAACAACCTAGTGAGGTGCTCCATGGGCGCGGCTACGGTGTCAGTCATCGATCTGGTACTCAATGCTCTTGGAATGGGATGGACCTATGTGCTGCTTGGAGGGGTATGTCTTGCTAGCGTGCCAATGGTTTGGTTTGCGGAGCGGATTGGTCCTCGGTGTCGCGCCAAGCGCCGTGCAAAACAGAACAAGGCACCCTAGAGTTGAATGTCAGAATCTTTTCGTATTGATCACGAAGTGTATATGTTTGGCAAGAATTGGATGTATCTCATGGTAATGAAACAAGACATGGGAAGTTGAAGACGAGTCGGAGGCTGTACGAGTCCGAGTCCGGGTCTGGTTGTGGACCGGACCGCATCATGATGGTGACCTTGGCTGCTCCTTATCACAATAACTCGTAGTCGGCGCCTCAGCTGCAGGCCATTCGCGAATTCAAGCTGCACTTACAAGGCTCCCAAGACTACTTGTATCCACGGTCCCGCCCGACCCCCGCGTGCGCCCCCTGCGAGGTCATTTGGTGTCGATTTCACCGCACCTGCAACGGCAGCTCTGCAACTTGCCTAGTCATGCTCTTTCGATGGTATCTTTCCAACTCTACTACCCTCAAGTCTTTTCGCGTGTTTACGACGCGCCATTGGGGAAACACTGCGACCCGACCGGTTCTCACCGCTACCTGCAAGAACCAGCACATTCGCATTGTGCCACCTTCACCGTTCTTCCGGAAACACACTCGCCCTTGGATATTGCGGACCCTCTGGCTCGCACCTGTCGTTGGCGGAGTGGTCATCTACCTATCTCCGGATCCCCGCATACATCTGCCTTCCGTCTTCTCGTCTCCCACCCTCATTCCTTATCCAGGAAGTCAGAATAATGATCGTCGATTCAGTGGCCAGGATATGATCAGCTCTCCAGCGGAACCTCAGCGCCCACTGAGCTCTCGCGTAGTCGAGGTTTTACGAGACTTCATCTTGGAGCCCATATTGACTGCTAGACGGTTCATATACCTCCTCTGCTTGTTTTTTCCCGTGATAATCACTATGCCAATGCTACTGGTGGGAAATCTGGAAAAACAACTTCAAGGCGATCGATGGGGTGCTGTATGGTGGTACGATCTGCTTGTTCAAAGGATGCAAGCCGCTGGGCCAACATTCATCAAGGTAATTTGATACCTCTTGGCCTTCGTGCATGTTGATAAATTATCCCTAGCTCGCTCAATGGGCCGCATCTCGTGCCGACCTTTTCCCATCTTTGCTCTGCGACAGATTGGGAACGACACATTCACGGGCCACACCTCATTCATTAACTTATACGAAAGAAGTTATAGAAAGAGTCTTCCAGAGACCATTCCTGGATGTATTCGAAGAATTCGACGAGACTCCAATCGGAACGGGTGCCATTGCACAAGTACGTCCTTGGCATTCTCTTCTTTCACGACACGTTCACATCCGACCCAAGGTATACAAAGCTGTCCTTAAGCATGATCTTCTTCCCCCGTCATATCTCGGGCCCAAGCGCCATTCCAAGTCCGCTGCCAGATCTCTTGCCCCGGTCATACTGCAGGACCCTCCACCGTCGGTTCCCACCGCATCAGTTGCGATAAAGGTCCTCCACCCTCGAGTTGCCAACACTATTGCGCGCGACCTTGCGATAATGTCTTTCTTTGCCAATTTCCTTACGCTTTTCCCCGGAATGCGTTGGCTATCACTTCCGGAAGAAGTCTCTGCATTCGGTGAAATGATGCGCCGGCAGCTTGACCTTCGAAACGAGGCCGAAAATCTCCTCACCTTCGAGCATAACTTCGCATCGCGAAATGTGCCAGTGACCTTCCCTCGTCCTCTCAAGGTCTTTTCCACGTCCGATATCTTGGTAGAAGAATTTGAGCATGCCGTACCACTGGAAGTTTTTTTGAAAAAAGGAGGGGGCCCATTTGACGAACATGTTGCGACCATAGGTCTCGACGTGTTTCTGGTATGTAGAGAGTGGTGACCGCGGTATTGTGCTAATAACGTTCACCAGAACATGCTTCTGCTGGACAACTTCGTTCATGCTGATCTTCACCCGGGGAATATCATGATCAAGTTCGCGCGACCGCTCGCAACTCGCGATATTGCACGGCACATGTTCGACGCTCTTGTTTCCAGGCACGACGGTGACATAGTAGCTCAACCATCAACTGAGTCCGATGCGATAGTGTCGAAGCTCAAGGAACTCAACCACTCGCCGGAAGAGTGGCAGGACACGCTACAACACATCTCCGACCAGGGATACATCCCAGAAATTGTATTTATCGACGCCGGCTTGGTCACGACGTTGAACTCTACAAACCGCAAAAACTTCCTGGATCTTTTCCGTGCTGTTGCCGAATTCGATGGCTATCGTACTGGCCAACTGATGGTGGAACGCTGTCGGAGTCCCGGGATGGCGATCGACACGGAGACGTTCGCGCTGAAAATGCAACATATCGTGCTGAACGTGAAGCGCAAGACGTTCTCACTCGGTCAGATAAAAATATCGGATATCTTAAAAGACGTGTTACAGGCGGTACGACAACACCACGTGAAGATGGAAGGCGACTTCATCAACACAGTGATATCTATCCTTCTGCTTGAAGGAATTGGACGTCAGTTGGATCCAAGCCTGGACCTATTCAAAAGCGCGTTACCTATTCTGAGGCAGCTTGGGAGGCAAATGACCACCCAGGAGTCGATCAAGCACATGCCCTCTGGCAACTTTGGGGCGTTATTGAAAGTCAGTACCATCTTGAACAAACCGTGGTATAAGCTAAACGGTCCACTTTCACAGGTTTGGATGTGGGTTGAGGCAAGGCAGTTGGCCTCCGCTGCTCTCGTGAATATTGACGACTTGGTCAAGTATGATTTGTACGTCTGCACTTTTTGAAGTGAAATGGTTCTCACCCCCCTTCAAGGTTGGTTCCTAGCATATAGCGGTTGACGTTTAACGTGGAAGACGGTATGGCATGTAGATTATTTTATATTCATGGTATAGACAAGGGTATTGTAGCGTACTCGGATGGCCTAATTATTGTCGGACACGACCGGTTTCCAAGCTGACCCACGTTGGCTAGCGTGTCGTCCCGATGTTGTATTTAAAGCTTTAGATATTCACCGTTGCAACTTGAATGTATCCCCGCTCTTCGACTTGTATCCGCGAACCATGACATTCACCCTGCTCACCACTAACTTGCCTAATCTCGCGTTGGTTTCAAGAGGAAAAGTACGCGATATCTACGCCACCTCATCTGATGACTGTCTCCTGTTTGTTGCAACGGATAGAATATCTGTGTACGATGTCATCCTCAAGGACGTTCGTGATGCTCTCCGTCCTTCCGCTAGCTAGCTCAACAGCCGATCCGTTCCATAGGGCATTCCAGAGAAGGGGAAACTGTTGACAGGCATATCCTTGTTTTGGTTCCGGAAGCTCCAGCATATCGTCCCGAACCACCTCATCACGGTCGACATTGATGAGATGCCGGAGGGGGTGAAGCAATATAAGGACCAGCTCGACGGGCGCACGATGCTCGTAAAGAAAGCCAAGGTCATCCCCATAGAAGCCATCGTCAGGGGTTATCTCACCGGTGCGGAGTCATCCCCCCCGTAATGCATCTCAATGTATCACGGATCATCAGGCTCGGCATGGGCAGAGTACAAGAAATCAGGCACGATGCATGGCATGCGTCTGAGAGAGGGTATGGTGGAGTCGGAGAAGCTAGACGAACCCGTTGTGACGCCATCGACCAAGGCCGAACAGGGGGCTCACGACGAAAACATATCTCCAGAGGGAGGTACGTGGATGTCTCTGGTAGAAGCGTCTACTCACGCCGTCTTCAGCCGCTCAACTCATTGGCAAGGAACTATACGCGCAAATTGCTGCGATCGCGCTGGAATTGTACAAGACGGCCGCGGAACATGCTCGCTCGCGCGGTCTGATCCTGGCGGATACCAAATTCGAGTTTGGCCTCGTTCCTTCGCCGAACGGTCCAGAAGAGCTAATCCTCGTGGACGAGGTGCTTACCCCCGACTCGTCGCGATACTGGCCTCTCGCTGGGTATGCTCCAGGAAAACCACAGCCAAGTTTCGACAAGCAGTACGTGCGGGACTATTTGACTGCAGCCGGCTACCGGAAAGGGTTTGAGAGCGGTCCAAATGGAAATGGGGAAGGATGGAGCATTGTTGAAACTGTGATTGCGGAAACTCGGGCGAAGTACAGGGCTGCTAAAGAAATGCTGGAACAATCTGCGTGAAGACCTCTATATTGCCCGTGGAGAAACAAGAGAAGTCATCCGAATATCTATGTAGGTGGTTATGGAGTATACTCTCGGCCGCGACATTAGAAGTTGCTGAACCATTTGTTTACTTGGGTGCCGGTGCCAGCATGTCTGGCCAAGCTCGTTCATATTGCAACGCAGGCTTCACGCTGACTCCAAGAGCGCGCGCCGCGGTCAAAACCCAGTGAGGGTTTCGCAAAAGTTCTCTAGCAAGAATGGCGACGTCTGCCTTTCCTTCTTTGAGGTATGATTCGGTTTCGACGGGGTCCGTGAGCAAGCCGACCGCGCCAATGTGGATATCGGGGTGTGTCGCTTTCAGATCAGCGGCAAATGAAACCTGGGATGAAGAGCTCGTCAGTGAAGACACAGGATACGACAGGAAAAATGCATGCTTGGTAGCCGTGTTTCAATGGGATTTTCTGCTTGACCCAGTTGCCTCCAGTGCTTGTGTCGACAAGGTCGACGCCAATGACCTTCAATTCACCGACGAAGATCTTGCTCTGTTCGATACCCCACTGCTTCCATTCTCCACCATCACCCTTTTCGGGGCCTTCGGCCCAGTCTGTCGCACTTATCCTTACGAAAAGTGGCTTGTCCGCCCAAACTTCGCGGACTCGCTTAATAATGCGCAATGGGAATCGCATCCGGTTTGAAAGGTCCCCGCCGTAAGCGTCAGCACGCACGTTCGACAAGGGTGAAAGAAATTCGTGTAAGAGGTATCCGTGAGCCGCATGAACCTCAATGAAGTCAACTTAGGTCCAGGTTAGTCCGATTCGCGCATCGAAGGAGAATTGAGATACTTACAACCGATTTTCTTGCAGCGTTCGACAGCTGCTACGAATGCATCTTCGACACGTGCGATGTCGGCTTCTGACATGGACTTGGGACGAGGGTAAGAATCGGAGAAAGGTATAGTGCTAGGGCCATAGACTAAAGTACCGCATCAACTAGGTGACTACATTGACTACATGCGACTCACCTTCGTCTGGCCACCCATTTTCTTCCTTCCGAGCGACATAACTGTCGGTCCTATGGGTTCCAGCTGCGTTTGAGTGAACCCAAGGGGCATAAGTAGATGCTTTTCGCCCAGCGTGCGCAAGCTGTATTCCGATTGCAGTCTGTTGGGCATGTGCAAAGTTTACGATCCGCTTCAGAGGTTCGATGTGGCTATCAGCCCAGATCCCCTGGATGGTGATAAGATCAACCGACGACTGGCATGGGAGTCTGTGCTCACCATATCCTCTGGCGATATGCGTCCTTCTGCTACAACTGCTGTAGCTTCGATCGTGATGGCTCCGACACCACGGGAAGCAAAGCCCTGAGGAGCAAAGATATGCAAGTGAGAACTTCTCCTGGCGGAAGTGGTGAGTAGTACGAACGCCGAGGTGAACGAGATGCCAGTCAGTGGCATGTCCGTAATCAGCGCTATATTGACACATGGGAGACTGGCAGAGGGTGAGTGACCTCTCGGGAAAAGGCTCAATGAGCATACCACCCAGATTCTGTTCTTGAAGGTGACATCTCTGATTGTAAGTGGCCGAAACAGTACTGGGAGTTGCTTGTTCTTCGTGAAAAGGTCCTTGGTTCCAGAATCAACCAGGGGTATGGTCAGGCTTAGCCTTGGTGAACGAACCGTGTTAGTATAAGCTGAGCCTAGAGCTGGCTCATTGAGCGGGAAGAATCCATCAACGCCGGGAACGGACTTGTTCAGGTTCAACGATGCCTGGTCTAGAGGAAGAAGAGTTGTGTATCAGACGGCAGGGTGAGCATGCGATTGAGCTCGCTCACCAGTAGACTCGGACATGTCAAGCCTGGGGGTGTGAGTCTAACTTGAAGTCTATCGATATCGCTTATCATTGTATATACGGGACTCGGATGGCTGGGCCGGAGTTCCATCATGTCGCGGTCAGATTTGGCACCGGGCTGACATTCGTCCACATGTTAGATATCCCGAGCATATTCCTTCCGCACCTTCGTAACGTCGAAACCGACGCACAGTTCACGTTCAGCTTGCCCATCGTCACTTCCTCCGCCGGGAGCAAGTATTTCGCAAAGCTTGGCAGCGTTACTGAATCAGATCAGTACACCGGAGAGACAGAGTCCCTCAAAGCCATCCACGCAGCTGCTCCGGGGTTGGCACCTCAAGTGTTTGCATCTGGAGTACTCGCTGGCGATTCGAACTACGCAGCTGGGAGACCCTATTTTCTCTCTGAGTACAAGGATTTAGGATCCTTGTCAGTGAAATCAGCGGAGCTCCTAGGAGAAAGAATTGCGACTGAACTCCATGCCTTCAAGAGCAATAAGGGCTATGGATTCGACGTTCCGACCTACTGCGGGGAGACCAGACAGGAGAACGGATGGTTTGATACATGGGAGGAGTGCTACAGTGCCATGGTCGAGAATCTTTTACTCAAGCTCAAGGATAGACGGGGGAACACGGAGTTGATCGCCAAGGGCGAGGAGGTAAGGTTGAGGTACGTTGTGCCTATCAGCAGTATGTCTGGCGGTACACTCATTGCGAAGAGTCATACCATGGCTACTCCGTCCATTGAAGATTGAACCAGTCCTCCTACACGGCGACCTCTGGGTACGTTGTGGGGATAGTGTCTTGCGCATTTGATGACTTTGAACTGAGCAGAGTGGGAACACGGGAGTTGATCGCGAAAATGGCCAGCCGGTCATATTCGACCCTTCTTCGTACTTTGGGCATAACGAAGCCGAGTGAGTAAAATGTACGCAGGGCCATGTTTCCGGTCTGAAACCTTGCAAAGCCTTGCAATTGCCCGCATATTTGGGGGGATCCCGGGTGCATTTTTCTCTAGCTACCACAAACATATGCCGATGAGCGAGCCTGTGGGGCAGTTCGACTTACGCGCGGACCTGTACGAGCTCTACCATTACCTCAACCACACGGTGCTCTTTGGTGTAAGTAAAAAATGAGCGCAAGTCGCCTGTATTGATTTTCGACACAGGGAGGATACGCTCGTAGTGCACTTGGAAAGATGAACGGACTTTTGAGCAAGTGTCCTGTGTAGACTCGTCCTGTTGATTAGTCATTTCGCGGAGTTTGAATATCCCAGGCCCACCAACAAGTATCAACAAGGCTTACTTCACTCGCGCTCGTCGGCATCGGTGACGCGCTCAACCTTGTCTTCTCACCGTCATCACTGTCGCAGACAACGCCGTGAACGGGCGCCACTCAAAAGGACTGGTCTCGCTGTCGCTTCTCTCATCGCCAAATCTTCCGTTCTCACACCATGAGTGAAGGTACCTATCACCACAACTCTGCTACTGACATTTTCTGAAAGCATTTCTTGGAGATATCGAGCCTACCCCAAACACATACTCATATGAAGACCCGATGGATGACGAGGAAGAGGAGTACGAGGAGATAACTCAGGAAGACTGCTGGACCGTCATTTCCAGTTTCTTCGAGCAGAAAGGTCTTGTCCGGCAACAGCTGGATTCGTTCGACGAATTCGTTCAGAACACAATGCAGGAGCTGGTTGATGAAAATGCCGACCTCATACTCGATCAAGCCGACCAACATACCGGCCACGAATCGGACATGACCCGACGCTACGAGATAAAGTTTGGGCAAATCTATTTGTCGCGACCAACTGTCACAGAAGCAGATGGCTCCGTAGTTCCTGTTTTCCCTCAAGAAGCGCGTCTGCGAAATTTGACGTACTCCGCCCCGCTGTACATTGAAATGAGGAAGCGAGTGTTGCTCGGTCGCGAAGATCCGGATGGTGTTCCTGGAGACGTCATCTGGGAGCCTGAAGGACACGAAAATCCCGATGATGCGACAAAGGTCTGGATTGGCAAGGCAAGCTCTTTTACATTTCCTTTCGCCACAAGGGATAATCTGGTTTTCAGGTTCCCATTATGCTGCGGTCCACGTTTTGTATCCTTAGAGAACTTCAAGACCAAGATTTGTATGACCTTAACGAGTGTCCATACGATTCTGGGGGATATTTTATCATAAATGGATCTGAAAAAGTCTTGATTGCACAGGAGCGCATGGCAACGAATCATGTGTATGTCTTCGCAAAAGCCCAGCCCTCTCCTATAAACTTTCTTGCCGAAATACGGAGTGCCGTTGAGAAAGGTGGCAAAACCATCAGTCAATTCCAAGTGAAGATGTTCCACCGTAACCAAGAACGATCTGTAGGTATTAAGCCTCTAATGGGATCCTGTATTTATGCTCGTCTAGCTTGGAAATATCATGAAGGCTACCATACCATACATTCGAGTCGACATCCCCATCTGGGTCGTCTTCCGTGCACTTGGTGTACTTTCAGACCGCGATATCCTCGAGCACATTTGCTACGATATGCAGGACTCTCAGATGCTTGAGATGCTGAAGCCCTGTATCGACGATGGTTTCGTTATTCAAGACCGTGAAGTGGCTCTCGACTTTATCGGGAATCGAGGCACCACCACCGGTCTCTCCAGAGAACGACGTATCCGTTACGCCCAAGAGATCTTGCAGAAGGAGATGCTACCGCATGTTTCCATGGCAGAAGGTTCGGAATCAAAAAAAGCATACTTCTTTGGATATATGATCCATCGACTACTCCTTGCTGCCTTGGAACGGAGAGAGCTTGATGATCGTGATCATTTCGGCAAGAAGCGCCTCGATCTAGCCGGACCATTGCTTGCCAATCTTTTCCGCATGCTCTTCAAGAAGTTGACAAGGGATGTTTACCGATACCTTCAGAAGGTAGGTTGTAGCGTGCTCTATGTTACCCTGCACTCAAACTGCTTTTAGTGCGTTGAGACCCACAAGGAATTCAACCTCTCATTGGCTGTCAAGCACCAAACCATAACCAACGGTCTCAAGTACTCGCTAGCTACCGGTAATTGGGGAGATCAGAAGAAATCGATGGCTTCGAAAGCTGGTGTATCCCAGGTGCTCAATCGATACACCTACGCCTCTACCCTGTCCCACCTTCGTCGTTGCAACACCCCGCTCGGACGAGAAGGAAAGATTGCGAAGCCTCGTCAGCTTCATAATACACATTGGGGAATGGTTTGCCCTGCGGAGACACCCGAAGGACAAGCTTGTGGTCTCGTCAAGAACTTGGCACTGATGGCCTGTATCTCTGTTGGCTCGTATTCTGCTCCCGTCATCGAGTTCTTGGAGGAATGGGGTCTCGAATCACTGGAAGAGAATGCACATTCGTCGACACCGTGCACAAAAGTATTCGTGAACGGTGTCTGGATGGGCGTGCACCGCGATCCTGCCAACCTTGTCAAGACGATCAAAAAACTACGTAGAAAGGATGATATCAGTCCCGAAGTTTCCGTAGTCCGTGACATCCGCGAGAGGGAGCTTCGTCTCTACACCGATGCAGGACGAGTTTGTCGACCTCTCTTCATTGTCGAGAATCAGCAGCTTGCCCTGCAGAAAAAGCATATCAAATGGCTCAATCAGGGCTACCGCGACGACGATGGCGAAGAGTTCAAATGGGAGCATCTGGTGAAGACGGGAATTATCGAGCTATTGGATGCTGAGGAGGAAGAAACAGTCATGATTTGTATGACGCCGGAAGACTTAGAGAACTCTCGGTTACAATCCGCGGGTATCAACCCCCATGAGAACGATGGTGACTTTGACCCCGCTGCTCGACTCAAGGCTGGAATTAACGCGCATACATGGACTCACTGCGAGATCCATCCTAGTATGATTCTTGGTGTCTGCGCTAGTATCATTCCTTTCCCTGATCACAACCAGGTGCGTAGTACTCAACCGTGGATTGATGCTCGCCTTACACCTCCACAGTCGCCTCGTAATACATATCAATCTGCTATGGGTAAACAAGCTATGGGTATCTACCTCACAAACTTCTTAGTTCGAATGGACACGATGGCCAACATCTTGTACTACCCACAAAAACCTCTTGCAACGACACGCTCTATGGAGTATCTCAAATTCCGTGAACTCCCCGCTGGTCAGAACGCCATCGTCGCCATCCTCTGCTATAGTGGATATAACCAAGAAGATTCCGTTATTATGAACCAAAGTTCCATCGATCGAGGTCTCTTCCGCAGTATATACTACCGCAGCTACATGGATCTGGAAAAGAAGAGTGGGGTGCAACAGTTGGAAGAGTTTGAGAAGCCAACTCGCGATACTACTCTTCGCATGAAGCACGGGACATACGATAAATTGGAAGATGATGGTCTCATTGCCCCAGGCACGAATGTCAAGGGTGAGGACATCATCATCGGGAAGACAGCCCCAATCCCCCCAGACAGTGAGGAGTTGGGTCAGCGGACGCGGACGCACACACGTCGAGACGTCTCGACACCTCTCAAGAGCACGGAAAACGGTATCGTTGACCAAGTTCTGATCACTACCAATTCCGAGGGGCAAAAGTTCGTCAAAGTCCGCGTGCGCGCTACGCGTATCCCACAAATCGGGGACAAGTTTGCTTCCCGTCACGGTCAAAAGGGTACGATTGGTATCACGTATCGTCAAGAGGACATGCCGTTCACCGCGGAGGGTATCGTACCGGACCTGGTCATCAATCCCCACGCTATTCCGTCTCGTATGACCATCGGTCATTTGGTCGAGTGTCTCTTGTCCAAGGTGGCGACTCTCATCGGCAACGAGGGTGACGCCACGCCCTTCACGGACCTCACCGTCGAGTCTGTATCGACCTTCCTCCGCCAGAAGGGCTACCAGTCCCGTGGCCTCGAGGTCATGTACCACGGCCACACGGGCAAGAAGCTCCAAGCCCAAATCTACCTCGGTCCGACCTACTACCAACGTCTCAAGCACATGGTAGACGACAAGATCCACTCTCGCGCGCGAGGACCGGTACAAATCTTGACGCGGCAACCCGTGGAGGGTCGTAGTCGTGACGGTGGTCTTCGTTTCGGAGAGATGGAGCGTGATTGTATGATCTCACATGGCGTTGCAGCGTTCTTGAAGGAGCGCTTGTTTGAGGCGAGTGACGCCTACCGGTTGCATGTGTGCGACATGTAAGTGGCCATGGTCGTCCTTGGATATACTGGATGAACTGAACTTCATCCGATAGTTGTGGTCTCACAGCGATTGCAAACCTGGTGAGTACACGTTCACGGGACGACTAGCTACATGATACTGATGTCCTCGTCTTAGAAAAAGCAAACCTTTGAGGTATGACCATCCACGTACGAAGATGTTGCGATATAGCTGAGGATCTCGGACAGTGCCGTGCTTGCAAGAACAAGACTGCATGTTCCCAACTTTACATTCCGTATGCAGCGAAACTGCTATTCCAGGTTGGTTGAACGTGTCTGCAATGCTATCACGGCTTGCTCATTAGGTCCATCTCCAGGAACTTCAAAGTATGAACATTGCAGCTCGCTTGTATACGGTGTCGACGGGTCGTATGAGAGAGTCCGCTTAGAACGTATCCCAGGTTGGGCGATGGTGTCAGTGACAGAGTCCATGTATTCTACATAGTCTAATCAATAAGGGACAAGAAACACCGGGGGATCAATCCGTTCTATCCCTTTGTGACCTTCCTCCCATGAGGCCGGCGCGCTCCTCCGCTGTTTCGTTCTCGTCGATGGACTTGCGTTCTCCACGCCGTTTTTTAGCTGCATTTTCGGTGTCATCATCGCTACCCGCGTCCTCATCGCCAATCTCAAAGACGACGTGGTCCTCGGCGAGCGCCTCTGGCTCTCTTCGGTTATTGACAAGAGTAATCTCATCATCTTCCCGAGCCCGGGTCCGAAGTTGAAGGGCGTCGGGATCATAATCCTCAGCTTCTTCGTCTTCCTGAGCAAGCTCGTCCGACATAGCGAGCGTGGATATCAACGTTGCAGGTAAGTATTATAAAGTGTGTTCAAAAGGGGAAAGTACTTATCTCCGGTTGTTCTCGGTCGGGCGCCAAAGGTAAGCGATCGACCAAAACGAAATGAAGTAGAGTATCGCGAGATACCCGTCAAGTAGCCACCAGCGTAGGCGCCAAGACTTGGCCGCATAATCTAGCCAGTCGTCAGGTGTCAAAGGTGAACCTATACATCATACGATGAACGAACCTTCGGCCAAGCGGTCGGAAAACGCCATTGACGACACAACAAAAAAGATGGCAATCACGACAGCGGTCGCGAGTAGAATGAAGTACAGCCGCTTGAACATGGTCAACTTGTACCGTTGTTTGCGAATGGATAATTGCGTCATTGTGCCTGGAAACGAAGGTTAACATTTCTGGTGAACCGCAAGAGGGTGCACCAAACCTTTGAGAGAATAGAGGATCCACATGAGAAAGCCACTCAGGGTAAAGGCCAGTGGTATGATGAACAGCAGAAGGACCAATGCTGAAGTGGATTCCAACTCGAGCTCGACGATACCAATAGCATATAATACTTGACCAACATAAGTGGCAGAAATAAAGCACATGAAATGACACACCTCCAAAGATAAAATGCGCGCCGGTGATGAGTTGACATTTCAGCATCGTCTTTCCTAGGGACTCTCGGACGACACTGAGACCGAGCGACACGACCAGCAGCGTAAAGAACGACAGTGCGTTCCTTCCAGCGTCCAGTATAGCGACTGCGAAGAAGGTTCATCACGGGCTGGTCCAAGCGAGCAAATACACAGACCAACAAAAAGGAAAACAGTGGATGCCGTGTTCTTGTCGTGCGCATTGAGATACCTGTAGTATACTGTGGGCGCTTAGACAGACATCCCCCTGGCAATATAAATATCATAACTCACCCCAATTTGCCACCATTTCTATGACAAGGAAGCCGATCAGACCTGATAGATAATACTGCATAGTATTTGGATGATAAGAAGAAGGGGAACCCCCATATTCTGAAGACTCGCACCTGGATGGGCAAGAGTTCTGCGAGGTGTTTGTAACAAATGTAGGCCCAGGCCGAACCAAACAGTGCATATGCAAAAAACATGAAGAGATAGAACTACGGGAGGTCTTCAGATATATGTATGGAAGTGATAAGGAAGACTCACGTTGACTTTAGGGTAATCAGTTGCGGGGAGTTTGCCTTCAAAGGTGTTTTCGAAAAGAACGACGCCACTGTATGTTGGATGGAAAGGGACATCAGTTGATGCTTGGCGGACGAGAGTCGGAGTCATGACTGTGACAGGTACAATTGCTGCAAGGAGTGAGCGACGCAACTTTCGACGCGTTTGAAAGAGAACGACTTGCCTACGCAGTAGTATCCTGTTTTACGGACTTGATATTGTATGGGAGATGTGTAAGTTAGCATCCCCGATGGAATTGGGTTCAGGGGATCGTTATCCCGCGCCGTCGCGCGCCTCGGAAGCCAAGGTGACGCGTTATCTCCTGGGGGAGGATTTGGGTTTCCTTCAGGATTATCCCACAAGGATGGAGGGGCGATTTTCGCGGTACCTGTTTGGTTGAGCGCAACGCTCGCGGTCCAGAAGCTGGTTTGTGTTATGGCGGTGTGATCATTTGGATCCTCAGGGCTGAAGATGAATCTCCCAATGTCTTCGTAGGAGCACAAGCCTGCATTCACGGCGTCTGTAGTGCAAACATAGGTTTTCTGTATGATGTGGCCATAAGTGGGCTGTGGGCGCAGCCACGTTCGCGTGCTTACGGGGAGAGCGTCGTCGGTCTTTGACGTAACTTTGCCCATGTACTTGACATCTTTCCACTCGTATATAGCCATAGCTACTTGGCCGTGGGACGAGGCAGGATTGAACGTGACTGGTGCCGAACTGGGGGTTCGTGACTGTGATTAGGGACAACCCGCTGGCGCGCACCGTTGATGTAGGTCTGTTGGCCACCCCACATGCCGGAGCAGACCTGCCTTGAGTAGTCCGAGTCTGAGAAGTGGACCTCATAGGCGAGCAGGAGCGAGGCCGCGCTGAGCACGAACAGCAGCGAACAGAGATATGGACGCATCCAGAGAGAGCGTTTGTTGTGCTCTGTTGTGCAGAGCCTTGCTCGTCGTCATGCCGCGCAGTCACGTGGTCACCCCTTGACTCTGTCATGCACGGCGACGACGAGGACGTGTTCGACAGCGTAACTTGGGAATCCCCATCCGCACCTTACGATGTAGACCCGCGCTTGCATACAACGGGCCCCGGGTTCAAGCAGAGCACCGCCGGCGTCGAGGAGCCGCGCGGTCCTCACGACCCAAAGTGGGAAGGATACCTCATCACAATGGTCAAGGATCCCGTCAAGGAGCTCGCAGAGACAAAGGACGCATACGTATCCTACCTGGTCACTGCAAAGGTCCGCGTCATTCCCCTTCGCATCCCTTCCGTGCTCATCCGGGCCAAAGACGAACCTGCCCATATTCTCGTCTACGAACCCATCATCTCGTCGGCGCTTCACAGACTTTGTATTCTTGCGGGATCACCTCGTCAAGGATTTCCCTGCATGCGTCGTACCAGCGCTCCCCGACAAGCACAGGCTTGGTATGTGTCGCTGCAGCGCGCACAGCATGTTGCTGAACCACTATCAGAGTATATTACCGGCGATAGGTTCAGTCCCGAATTCATGGAGCGCCGCCGATTAGAGTAGGTTCACGCGGGAGCTGCCAAGACTCTTTGACTGACTCAAACAAGTCTCCATCGGTTCTTGCAACGGATAGTACGACATCCAACTCTTCAACGCAGCACACTCGTCCGCGCCTTCTTCGAGTCTACAGAATGGGTATGACATGCGTTCATCTAATGTGCTCACCCTGATTCTGTAACAGCATGTCTTCATGCACCAACACCTTGCACACCCTCCTGGTCCTGAACCCATGCCAGGAATTATTGACAATATCTCAGACACCCTCTTGAATGCTTTTGCCCGAGTCCGCAAACCCGACGAGCGCTTCTTGCATATGCGCGAGTCGGTGGACAAATACGAGGACGGCCTTGTCCTCAGTGAACGTCTCTGGAATCGTATCCGTGGGCGGACAAACGGTAAGTTGGCGGGGTTTTATTCTCCTTGGTTATCTGAGGCTAATAAACTTGAGTCGGATGAAGACCTTACGGCCGACTATCACGACCTTGCTGTCGCTGTTCAGGGTCTCGGATTCCTAGAATCAGGAATCACAGACCCACTCAACCACTTCTCGAACACCCTGCTCGAGTTCTCTGCGCTGCTTCGTCACAAGGTATTGGTCTTTCCATCTCGTTCAGCCCGCCCATGACACCGCTTTATCACCAGACGCAAACCACCACTGACCCATTTCTCGTACATCTTCATTCACTCCTCACTTATTCTCATGCCAATCGGGCCGTCTTGAAGCTTCGTGATCAGAAGCAGCTCGATTTCGAGGAACTCTCAGACTATTTGTCTGGAGTTACGCTCGAACGCGAACGCCTGTCGGCGGTCATATCTGGCCATGCGGGAAGCACGGGATTAGGGTTGGGCGCTTACATTAAGGACAGGGTGGATGCAATTCGGGGTGCAGATGACGACCGAAGTCGGGTGGAAAGGATGCGGAAATTGGACCTCAAGATCAAGGAGGTATGTAAACCCCCTCGTCTTATTTTGAGGTTAAAACTACTACGGAATCTAGCTCCAAGACGCAGTGACTACTGCGCACGAAACTTCTGATGCTTTCAGCGATGAGACGCTGAGGGAGCAGACGATCTTCCAATATTCGAAGGAAGCAGAGATGAAGGAGATGCTAAGTAACCTTGCTGACGGGGAGATCGAGTTCTATCAATCTGTAAGCTATTTTACACTCTTACTGTGTTAGTCTGACTCCGGATACCTACAGGCGATGGAAGAGTGGGAGCGAATTATACCTATTGTCCAACGCATACGAGTGGACGCTTAGTACTGATCATATTTTCGTTATTTCCGCACACATTACTGGTATACATTTTGCACGGGAACCACTGGCCATCGAATTCGCATGTAAGTGCTCGAACGTAATGCATGTGGAGAGTCGATGGTCGCACTAATATACAGGCAAGATTTATGCAGGCTTGTCAATTTCTTTCCCAGATTGATCAGGATCACATTCCTTGGACGGTTTATTCAGTCTCTCAAGTTTCTCCGATGATTCTTGCACAGCGAGCGAGAGCTAAGACGTCCGTAAAGAAGGGTATGACCATGGAGATGTCATGAGACCCACGTTCACTATGCCTGTTTCGACAACTCGCAGAAGATGAAGCCGGGCATCATCTGGTGTGCCTAGGGTAGTATACTGCTTCTCGGCGGGCACCCATGGGGGTGGATCCTGATTCATCTCATCCTGAGGCCCGATGGGTGCCTCCTTATCGTCACGGAGCTCCAATAGGATAGCAAACGAGGCATCATCTAAGGCATATTTGGCAAAGGCGTCTGAGTTGGTAGTGCGAGACAGCTACCTTGGGGCTCAAGCGCGCCCAGTTGAGACTCGATCATGCTCAACTTGACCAAGAATGCGCGGAAGTAGCGACTGAGAGTTGCCGATGTCATCGCCTCTTGGACACTTGCGAAGGGTCAGCACAGCCGAGGGAGAGACTAGTTGGCCAACCTGACGTCCCTGTTGTACGGCTCGACTTCTATCATGTTTTGTACAGAGAAGATATACCGTTCGAGGGCAACCTGGTCCTTGTCTTTGATCACGACGACCACTTTTTGTATACTCCCCTGCGTGGGCAAGTTCTATATCTGCTTGCGAGCCTTGGGTTGGCGACTCACCGAGACGAGCTCATCGGCGATGGCCTTGACTGCGCCGGAGATGTACTCGTTAAGAGCAGGGTGACGCGACTGGAACACCGGCATGTCATATTTCTTTCTTCTTACGAACAGATCTGGGGGGTATATCTGGCGGACGTAAAGAATGGTGTGGATGGCGACCTCGACTGGGATTGAATGGGATGAGACGACGACACGAGGTAAATGAATTTCGCAGGCTTACTGAACTCGGCGACGGCGCTGACTGCTTCTGTTGTTTCTATTCAGCAGACGTTTCGATGTAACGACGGGTGCGTACGGTTGAAACTGAGCGACATAAAGTTGATGCGTGTTTTGCCGAGATATCTTGACATTCAACAATGTCCACTCCTTATGCCTTCGTCACCCTCCTCTCCTCCGATTCCTATCTCCCTGGCGCACTCGCAGTCGCCGCCGCCGTCAACGATGTTCACCGACCCCTCCCATTAGATCAGACCGTCCAATACGACACCGTCTGCATCGTCACCCCAGAGACCGTCGACGTCACCACCATCAGACTCCTCAGGAAGGCGTTCGATGTGGTTATCGGCGTGGAGCTAATCGTCCCACCTGATTCCGATTCTTTGACTTTGCTAGGTCCGTTCCCTTTCCCTCCATGTTGCGCCCCACCAGCCCCCCATTTCGCTACGGAACTTACATTCAGTCGGTCGCGTGTCCCCTCCCCGCGTCTGGACCATGGGGTCCACGCAACGTTGTTTCCTGCTGTCTTATCGCCCCATTTTGACTCCATTCTGACGTTTCTTTTTTGGTGTTTCAGGCCGCCCAGACCTAGATACGGCCCTGACAAAACTTCATGTCTTTCGTCTCACGCAGTATTCCAAAGTGATATTCCTAGATGCGGATGTGCTTCCTCTCCGCCCTTTATCCCACCTCTTTCTTCTCGATCACGAGTTTTCCGCCGCCCCGGATGTCGGATGGCCAGATATATTCAACTCCGGTGTGATGGTGTTGTCACCCGGCGAGGACAAGTTCAAGGAGCTTCAGGAGCTCCTTAACACCAAGGGTACTTGGGACGGCGCAGATCAGGGTCTTTTGAACGAGTGGAGAGGCCCCAATTGGAACAGACTCAGCTTCACGTACAACACCACGCCAACAGCCACCTACACGTTAGTCATATCTAGCCATGCTGTTTTAATGCGGTCAGCTGACGGATTCGCTTTAGCTACGCTCCGGCGTATCAGCGCTTTGGCTCTCAAATATCAGTCGTCCATTTCATAGGCCCCCACAAACCTTGGCACTCCCTCCTTTTCCGCGCTCCGGGTTCGTCTGCACGACCTACCGACATGGATGTGGAGCCCTCTAGTGAAGCACCCGCTACTCCACAGCAGGCCTACGACTACGCTTCTCTTGTTGATCGGTGGTACAGCGCGTACGATCGACATTACCGATCGCAGGTCGAAGAAGTTGCTTTCCAACCTGGCAAATTTACTTCCGCATGGAACGAAGGTGACCTTCGTCGTGCTATAACCCCTGGTGGAGCGTTGGGCCTCGAAGAACTGCGCCGCGCAGCACTTGACGGCATGGGTGCCATCGGATTTTCGGTGCCTCGGGCGTACGGTGAAGGGGAATATCGAGCTATGCCCCTTGAGGGGCGGTTTGATCTCATGCGTCCTCGAACGCGTGCAGAAAGGAAGCAGGCACAGGAACAAGTTCCAAAGGATAGCACTGAACCACCCCGATCCATACCAGTTCCAGCAGCACCTTCCACGCCCCCGCCAGAGCCATCTACACCTCCCGAGCAAATCCTGACGCTACCGTCGGGCTCTCCCATTAGATGGGGGACGTTACCTACGCCAGGGGTTCACGAAGTGCCACCCGCTCCTCACGCACGACTGATATCTCTCCCTCCTACACCTCTCCGCTATGTCTCCGCTCCGTACAAACCCCAGCGCACGACGCGGGAAGCGGGAATTCAGACCATCTCCTTTCCATCGCGACACCCCGAACCAGGAGAGGCAAACTTACCTCCAGCGCTACCGTCCATTGTCGAGACACCGCCCAACGTTGTCGCCGCAGATTCAGCAGAGACCCACTTTCCC